>PVJN01016314.1:0-42634 GCA_004026805.1 Lasiurus borealis
GTAGATGGGAGATCAATCAAGGGACTTGTATGCATGCATATAAGCATAACCAATGAACACAGACACTGGGGGGGTTGGGGTATGCCTGGGAGGGAGGGGGGGCATGGGGAAACATGTATAAAAAATTAATAAAAAAAAAGTAAAAAAAAAAATAAAATAAAATAAAATATCAATTAAAAAAAAAAAAGAGTTTAACTCAATAAGTATAAGGTCTCCACTTGCTAAATTTCTACACCGTATTCCTTGAGTGTTCCTCACCTAAGTCATAAGCAATAAATGAATATATGTGTTATATGGGAAAAGATTAGGCTACCCTTCCATCCCCCTCTTTAAAAATCATTTTCCCGACAACTTCCTTTATTTCAGAAGAGATATCTTTACTTGGGTGACTAAATTACTGGTCTGTTTAGCTTCTATTTCTCCTCTTCCTTCCCACCACTCTCAAATAATTTTCTTCCTTTTTTTGTTAACAAATAGCTAATTACTTCTGAAAGGATTAAGCAAAACTACCTTTTATAACCCCACTCCTCCTAGAATTTTCAAAGCTATTTCTTGCCTGAGATTATCTTGAAGGGACTGGAACTTTTCTATTTCTTCAGAACGCTTAAAGCATATTCAAACATAAGAAAAATGAAGTGTTTTTAACATGAAATTTCTTTACAGAATTCATGAGAAACTCACTCCTCCTCATGTGTCTGTACCTTTGTGTTTTTTTTTTCTTTCTCAATTCCTCAGCCTATCTCTCTTCTAAGAGAATTCACACTCTCAGCATGCATTTGGGAGGTCTCCTGAGTGAAGAAACCAGAAAAAAAAAAATATATATATATATTTATTTATTTATAAACTGATGCATCCTTTTGTATTACAAATGATTGACATAACTTTCTTTGTTTCATTAATTAAATTTCAGCCTATTTGTTCTAAAATTCTACCTACATTCCTTCTCATTTTTGTCTCTCTTGCTTTCCTTTTCAGTTATTCTTAGTTAAATATGCAGCAACAGAGTTTCATGTTCAAAATTCATCTTCAGCCCAGCTGACATGGTTCAGTGGTTGAGTGTTAACCTATGAATGAGGAGGTCTTGGTTCAATTCCTGGTCAGGGCACATGCCTGGGTTGTGAGGTCCATCCCCAATATAGGGCATATAGGAGGCAGCTGATCAATGATTATCTATCATCATTGATGTTTCTATCTCTCTCTAACTTCTTCTCTGAAATCAATACAAATATATTTTTAAAACATGCCTCTCTACTAATATGAGTTGTTTGTAGGAAATCCAGAAAAGTTTAGCCATTAAAGTATTAAACAAAATTTTATGTGGCTAAGAATAACAACTAAACAAAGGGCTCATAACTTCAAAGGCTATTCCTATGTGAGCATAAAATATAATCAAACATTAACTATCTGGAGGTGATATGTATTAACTATATATGTATGTATGTATATATATATATATATATATATATATATATATATATATATATATATGTATATATATATATATATATATATATAAATAATCCAAAAACAGAAAACTATTTACCTGACTTGGATTCTAATTTAATATTCAATAGTGTTTAGTGGATGAGAAAGATAATCAGTAACAGACTAATGTTCTTCAACAAGGGTCACTTAAAGAAGCCTGTTTCCTTACATGACAAAGACAATCAATGTCTTAGCTGAAGGCTTCATCTTCAGCAGTCTCTAAAAACAACAATCACTGGTTTTTATAGTATGCCCATTCTAATTTGGTAAAAAACAAACAAACAAACAAAAAAAACAACACACACACACACACACACAAAAAAAAAAAAAACAAACAAAAAAAACACCTGGGAAACTAATAATCCCTAGAATGTCAGCAGGTCTAGTCCTATAACAGAAAAAGTTCAGTAAGGATTGTCTCGTATTTTATTATTATTACTATTACTATTATTACTGATGGTAGTGCTAGTAATGGTATACTTCTAGATGAATTTTAGAATAAAAATATATTTAGAAAAAAATTTTTCAAGAGCCTTTCACATGTTTTGCTTCATACAAGAACCCTAAAAGCTAACTCAGACAAATTCTTTTATCCTACTTTGAGTATGACATCTCCTTTGCGCTTCCCTGATGACTAGTGATCCAGTCAGGACAGTTTACTCATAACTCTGTTATTAGTTTATCTAATCATTTTGGCCCACACACAGGTTTTTTTTTTTTAATCCTTACCAGAGGACATTTTTCCATTGATTTTACAGACAATGGAAGAGAGAGGGAAAGATAGAAATATCAATGTGAGAGAAACAAACCAATTGGTTGCCTCTTGTGCACGACCTGGCCAGGGCTTGAGCCAGGGAGGAGCCTGCAACCAAGGTATGTGCCCTCAACCAGAATCGAACCCAGGACCCTTTCTTTGGTTTTTAGGCCGATGCTCTATTCATTGAGCCAAAATGGCAAGGACCACACAGATATTTATTTAAAGCTCCTCAGGTGAGTTTAATATACAGCCTGTATTTAGAATCAATCTATATCAATTTGTTAATATTATATAATTCAAATAACAATTGAGTACCAAGAGATACTTTGTGAGAATGCCTCCTTCACATTTCATAGAAGATAAAAACAACCTAATGAGTTTATAAAAATATAATTTCTTACCCTGGCCAGCATTGATCTATTGTTAGAGCATCAGCCTGCCCATCTAAGGGTCTTGGGTTCAATTTCCAGTCAAGGGCATCAGTCAAGGGCATGTACCTGGGTTACAGGTCCAATCCCTGGTCCTGGGCTGGGGCCTATGGGAATCAAACAATTGATTCTTGTGTCTCTCTCACATCAATGTTTTTCTCTTCTCCCTCTCCCCTTCCTTCTCCCTTTCAATATTGCTCTTAAAAAAAAAACACAATGTAAAAAATATCCTCCAGTGAAGATTAATAACAATAAAAATATATAATTTTTTGGCCTCTATTCTCAGTGATCCTAATTTAGTGAATCAGTGAAACTCCCTGTATCTTCATTTCTAGCATATTTATAGGTGATATAAGAAACAAATTTAGAGAACCACAAGTTTATACCAAAAGGCTGAGCCCGTGGTATGAAATTTCAGGTTTTCTAACCAGGTAAGAATAAGTGCTTTGTGGAAAGAGTTGTATTTGAACATACAGAGACCTCTTGATTAATTCTATGACAAGAAATGTATAAGAAGACAAAGCAAGAATGTAATTGGCAGACGACATTTTTCTCTTTCAGCTATTAGTATAAAATGGAAAGTAATTCAGAGTCTGTAAGTCAAGGTAGAATTCAGGGAAGATGTATGAATAAAGTAAAGATTTTTGAACAGGGGCTCAAGCTTTGAGGCAGAAAAAAAACAGTCAGCAAGGTAGCTTGTCATTGGAGAGCTGTAACTCAAAATAAAAAGACAACTCTGTCACATGATTTCACAACATACTGGTTTGTGACAGTAATGGTGGGCTTTGTAGCATAAAATGGATGGCCATGAACACTGGAAAAACATGGCAAATGCAGAGTGGCAACTAATGTGACATGACTAATTTTCTTCAAAATATTAAAATGCATTACCTGCCTTAACCTCAGGCCATGGGTTAAAAGGGAATAGACATTATATTTGGGCAAGATAAGTGAGTGAAAAGTTGTCCATTCTCTCCTACAAAGTGCAATTACAGTTCCAGAGGGAAAAGGTGTTCTTCCTTTCTTTGACTAATAAACTCACTCCAGTATCCTAGGGAGAGCAATTCATACCTCCTTTTTGAGAGGTAAGAGACAGTATTTTTACCTGAGTGAAAAGGATGACAGCCAGAGGAGGGAAAGAAATAAAAAATCCTGATTTGAAAAGTCAACCAATTCTTTTCAGAGTAAATTTCTTGGTTACAGATGTTTGATGGTGTTAATAGTTCAGAGTGCCAGCTCTAAACTGAGGTTCTAGATGTAGAAGTATTTTGGATTATGGAAACAAGCTAAGGGAGCTGTGGAAAGGGTCGGAATGAATTACCATCCTTTATCCAACATGACCACCAACCATCACCGCATAACCAAACCCAAGGAAAAGTCTACCTTATCATCTTATTTTCTGTGGACAAAATATATCTTCTCAGGATTATAAAAAGATTCTCTTATCCAAGACCTATATTTTATGTTTCTTTTCCATTCCCACTCCCAATGCAGTCTAGCTCAATGTTATATACAAGAGATGTACTGATGGAATGACTATGTATTAGTATTTCACTGTGAATTATACTGGGTTCTTATAGGGATCAAAGGCCTCATTGCAATCATGCTCCCATCCATTACAGTCAATCCTGGGTTCTCAAATGTCTCCCATCTTCAACAATTCAGTTCTTGACTAAGTTGTTCACAGAAGAATGTTTTGGTTGTGGAATAAAACTTCTCAGGAGGGAAATCAAAGAGAGAATGGTTAAGTAAAAGTCTGTTTACCACCAAACCTCACTTTTTCAATGTCTCAGGAAATTGTGCTGTGAATATTTATTGAGAAATTTCACCATGACAAAGAAGTAGCAAACTTTGCAATAAAGTTAAACTTGTCCACTTGGCTCAGTGGTTGAGTGGCCACTAATGAACCAGGAGGTCAAAGTTCCATTCCAGGTCAGGGCACATGCCCTGGTTATAGGCTCAATTCCAAGTAGGGGAAATGCAGGAGGCAGTGGATTAATGGCTATCTCTCATTATTGATGTTTCTATCTCTCTCCTTCTCCCATCCTCTTGGAAATCAATAAAAATATCTCTGTATATAAAAGGCTAATATGCTAATCATCTGAACTTCTGACCAGTTGCTATGAATGTATTGACCACCAGGGTGCAGATGCTTAGTGCAGGAGCTGCCATGATGCACATTGGCCATTTACAGAGAAACGGTGCTGTGGATCTGGTGCCCACAAAGCAACACTCGGCTTCCCACAAGTGGGACACAGGCCCCATCACCACTCCAAAGCAATAGCCAAATCACAGATGATGATGCTGAGATCTCATGGTGCAAAATGCGGCCCACAGCCCAGCCCAGGCCAGAAAAGGTCGTTGTGGGCACTTGGTAATGACATCACTTAGTAACACCCAGCTTCCTCTCCCTAGTGAATAGCATACTTGGAGTTCTTTTTGCCCAGGAACATGACTTGCTTTATAGTTAGGTGGAAACATTTTCCACATTAACCAAATATCTTTGAAGTGTTTTCCCATGCTCCATTCCATTTGATCCTCACAGAAGTCCTGGAGTAGGTACATGGGAGACTTGGTAGAATACTATTTTCTTTTCATTAGCTGGAAAATGGAGATTTAAAAAGCTTAGAAACTTAAACTGACTGAAAAGAAATAAGAAATGGTGGACCTTGAAAATGACTTCAGGTTTTCTCACTGCACAGAATATAATCAAATACTGCCACAGTTAAATATTTTATTCTTTGTTCTCCCTGTGTGATCTATAATAATAATCTGCTTCATGTTGATATTTACTGCTGTGTGGCTGATAATTACCTGAAAGATAAGTTGGGGTGCTTCACTGGGCTTGAAAAAGTTTAGCTACATCAGAAAGAAGGTCTAATTAAGCAAGTTTGTCCTATCTAATAAAGAGGTAATATTCTAATTGACTGTTACTTCCTCACAAAAATGGTGGCACATGCAGCCAATAAGGAGGGAATATGCTAATTGACTGCCATGCCCTCTAAGATGGTGGCTCCCACAGCCACAAGATGCTGGTGCCCAGCCCCCACAACCCCACTGGTGTGGCAGGTGTGTGGCATGGCTGGGCCTGCCCTCAGGAAAGTCCAACCATCCCATGCACCAGGCGCCAGAGTCCCCTAGTTCCTTCAGCCCCCCATCCACCCAGGGCTGGACTGAGGGATGACCAAATGACTGAACAAGCTTTCTGCATGGGGCAACCAGATCGGCTTGGGGCCCTTGAGGGGCGACCAGGCTGGCAGGGGTTCAGTTATGGGTGACCAGGCCAGCAGGGGGTTCTGTTGGGGACAACCAGGCCAGCAGGAGGGAATTTGGGGGTGACTGAGCCAGCATGGAGTACAGTAAGAGGCAACCAAGCTGGTGCAGAGGGCAGTTGGGACTAACCAGGATGGCAGGAGGGCAGTTGGGAGCGATTAGGTGGGCAGGGAGAGCAGTGAGGGGTGACTAGGATGGCAGGATAGCAGTTAGGGGTGACCAAGCTGGCGGGGAGGGGCAGTTAAGAGCAACTAGGTCAGCAGGAAGGGGACAGTTGCTGGCAGGGTGTGGGCAATTAAGTGAGATCAGGCTAGCACACAAAGACAGTGAGGGCCAATCAGGCCAGTGTGTGGGGGGGACCATTAGGGGTGATCAGGAAGGCAGGCAGGTGAGCGATTAGGAGCCAGTAGTCCAGGATTGTGAGAGGGATGTCCAACTGCCAGTTTAAGCTTGATCCCTGGTCCCATATTGAGAAGTGTGTAGGCTGGGCTCAGAGCACTACCCCTGCATGCATGTATATAAAGCTCTCACTGGTGCCAATTGGATGCAAGTGTTTCAATCTGTCATTGTCGATCTTGAATTTGGTTAACACTTCTATTATAGAGAAAGGGCAAATGGTGATATTAAAATAAGTATATAAAAAAGATAAACTTGTCCAATGACAATGCAATGTTTCACTTCACACAAAACAAATCTCATTGGGTAGGTTTTTAGTGAGATAGAGATCCAATGAGCATGAAGCAAGTTCTAGTGAAGCAAAGACACGGAAGAGAGAGGAAAAAGAAAAAGAAAAAAAAAAAAGAAGAACAGCTACCGGGTATTTTTATAGATGGAGACTTCCCTTCCAAATGATAACATCTATCCATCTTCTTCTTCATATTCAGTCATCAATAGCTCTCAATATTAAAGGTAAGTTCTAGTGAGTACGTAAATTTTTATTTTTTCCTGTACATTCCATTTCTGTTTTGCTAAATTTTCATTTATATTTTACTAGAGGCCCACTGCACAAACTTTGTAAACTTGGGTTGGTAGAGGGCATAGGCCAGGCCGAGAGACCCCACCAGTTCATGATCAGGGCTGAGGAGAGAGATTGGCCAGCCAGGAAGTGATCATAGGCAGGCTCCAGGGTGTGTTCAGCCTGTCTCCTTCAGTCCCGATTGACCATACTCCAGCAGCAAGCTGACCTAACAGTTGAAGCATCTTCCCCCTGGTGGTCAGTACACATCATAGCAACTGGTTGGCCAATTGACTGTCTGCCCCCTGAGAGTCAGTGCACATCATAGCAAGTGGTGGAGTGGTTGAGTGGTCTTGGCTGGCATATCATTAGCATATTATACTTTCATTGGTTGAATGGCCCACCAGATGAGTGGACACGTAGCATATTAGGTTTTTATTATATAGGTCTAGAGGCCTCTGCACAGAATTTGTGCACGGGGTTGGTGTGTCCCTCAGCCTGGCCTGCACTCTCTCCAATCTGGGACCCTTTGAAATAAGTCCTACTGCCAGTTTACAGGGATCGGGCCAAAACTGGCAGTCAAACATTCCTTTCACAATCTGGAACTGCCAGCTCCTAACCTCTGACCTGGCAGCCTGCCTGACTGATTGCCCCTAACAACTCTACCTGCTGTCCTGCTCACCTTAACTGCCCCCCTGCCATTGGCCTGCTTGATCCCAAATGCCCCCTTCATGCCTGACCACTGCCAACTGCCCCCTGTGCCAGTGCGCTTGCACCCAACAGCCTCTCCTGCTGGCCTGCATGCCCCAAACTGTCCCTCTGGTGGCCTGTTCACTGCAAACTTCACCTCCTTCCACTATCCTGATCACCCCAAAATGACCACCACTAATGGCCTTCTTGCCCCCAACTGGTCCCCCTGCTGGTCTGCTCATCCCATCTTCCCCCATCGGCCTGTTCACCCACAACTGCCATCCTATTCTGATCTGATCACCCACAACTTCCCTCCCCTCTTGGCCTCTAACTCCCTCTACCTTGGCTCTGCCACCATGGCTTTGTCCAGTAGAACCTCCAGAAAGTCTCTGGAAGGTCTTACAGTCTAATTAGTATATTACCCTTTTATTAGTATAGATAGAGGCCTGGTGCACAGGTGAGGGCTGGCTGGTTTTCCTTGAAGGTTGTCTCAGATCAGGTTGGGGGTTCCCTTAGGGCATGGGGTGGCCTGAGTGAGGGGCTTGTGGTGGTTTGCAGGATGGCCATGCCCCCATAGGGTGAGGGTAACTGCTGGGGATGCATGGCCAGCCTGGGTGAGGGGCTGAGGATTGTTTTCAAGCTGGCTACAGCCTCTTCAGTATGGGTGTCCCCACTGGGATGCATGGCCAGCCTGTATGAGGGGCTGATGTCTGTATGCAGGCTGGCCTGCCCCTCAGCAGGGACTTTTACTCCATGGGGCCAGCCTGGGTATAGGGCTTTTTTACCTTTTTTTTAGCACCTCCTTGAGCAGAGGACAGGGACAGCTGGAAGCAGGTATCTGGGATTTATTTATCTTCTATAATTGAAACTTTGTAGTCTTCAGCGAAGGCAAGGGTCGGCAAGGGCAGGCACGAAGCTTGATGTCCTCCATTGTGAGGGGCAACCCAAACCTTCTGCTCACTCCAGCTCCATGGTTGCTGCCATCTTCCTTGGGTTAATTTGCATACTCACTTCTGATTTGCTCGTGGTTGTAGTACAGTGATGGTTAATTTGCATGTTTATCTTTTATTAGTGTAGATGTGATTTTTTATTTTTATTTATATATTTTTATTTTATTTTATTTATTTGTTTTTTTGGAGATAATAGCCTTTATTTTTTTAAACATATATTTTATGGATTTTTTGCAGAGAGGAAGGGAGAGAGATAGAGAGTTAGAAACATTGATGAGAGAGAGACATCGATCAGCTGCCTCCTGCACGTCCCCTACAGGGGATGTGTCCACAACCAAGGTACATGCCCTTGACCAGAATCAAACCTGGGACCTTTCAGTCCTCAGGCCAATGCTCTATCCACTGAGCCAAACCAGTTTCCGCCCTTTATTTATTTATTTATTTTTACATTTTATTATTCTTTTTCCTTTTTTATTGTTTAAATTATTATAAATAGTTGTACATGTATCTCCTTTTTCCCCCCATTGACCTCCCCCTGGCCTTACTTACCCCCCAGTACATGCCCTCACCTGCCCATACCCTGCCCCAGTGTTTTATATCCCTTGGTTATGCTTAAATACATGCATACAAGTCCTTCAGTTGATCACTCAATCTCCCCTGCTTTCCCACTGTACTATTACAGTCTGTTCAATGTTCTTTGCCTCTTTATCTGTCCCCACACCCTCCCAAGAGGCTTTAAAAAACAAACAAACATCTTGCCACTGCAGCCTAGATATAAACCTATTAGAACAAAAAATGTTTGAGTCCCAATTTCAATGTCCAATAATTGTGAGTCCCAGTTTCAATGTGAAACAGTTTCTTATATGTACACGTCAGCAATGGTATCTGGATGGTGAACACATGGTGGCAATTCAGGTCTGACCCTCTCTGGTTTGATCCTAGGCATCCTGTAGTGATGCACAGCTGCTGTCTGCTAGCATGGCAAGGCGTTGTCAATGTCTTCCATCTTTGGACTGTTTCTCTTCTTGTCTTTGTGGTTGTAGCAGACCTGTCAATCCCTCTCTGTTGCAGGAGTCCACTTGGTTTTGGAGTTGTTTTCTGAAAGTATATAAACATACTCTCATTGAACAGTTAATAAAGGAGTCTTTTCTATAAAATTGACATGGGATCTTTTTAATTTTTGCCCAGATGATTTTTCTTTGGCTTATTTTGACACCATGTGTGTTTTTCATGGGTGTCTTGCTGTTAGCATTACGAATGAAAATTAGTTTTCTAAAGTAAAAATTTCCTAGATGTAATTTGCTTACAGGATATTCATTTCATGATATTATCCTACTATCCCCCCTTTTTTGATTAATGGAGGCTTTTGTAAATTTTTTAATGCAATCTTGATAACTTTAAATTTTAATTTTTTGCACAAAAATATGACTGCTTTATGTTCATTCTTTGTTAAGCAATTTTACCATGAGATGAACTGCTACTGAACAAAAAGCAGAACATACCAGACCCAGGACATGCCCCAGTCTATTTCAAGGAAGATCTGACCGCCTTAAGCAAGATAAGAAACCCACTCAACCTTGTTCAAGACCTCAGACATCATGTGTGCACCAATAAAAATTTTAGTTAATCCTTTAGAAACAGTTTTTTGTCCAGTAAAATTAAATTTTCTTGAATATTCACTTATTTCAATTAGCCAACTTAAATTAATCCAAAAGCTTGATTACTCTTTTACTGTCAATTGTAATACTCTACCAACAATCTTAGATTACCCTGTAAATATTAGTGGAAAGGATTGTTTGCATTCTTGAGTAGGCTTGAACATTCCTGGTACTAGGATGAATTTAGATATAGGGCAGTTGCTGTCGGCCAAGTCTCTGTCTGTCACCTGGGTCCTCACCTGAGCTGGGCCAAGTCTCTTTCTGTTACCTGGGTCCTGATCTGTGCTGGGCATGAGAAGCAAAGAAGCCATGAGAGTAGGAGGCTTCCCTCAGAAGGGGTGAGGGTTCAGGCACCTGCAAGGTTGGGAGGTGAGGGTCTGTGCCCTACCTCTGCTGACTCCCAAGTTCTCTCCTGATGGCCCCTCTGTGAATGTGCCTGTCTTAGGTTGTTACTTCCTTGTGGAATCTTACCCATCCCTGGCTAACTAGTCATCTTCCAGGGCCAAGCAGGGTGTTGTGAGGTTCAGTTCTGTCTCCTTGGTAGCATATGCCCCCATGGCCTCCACACCCAGCATCTGCCTTGGGATCTCCTTGCCTGCTGGTCAGGCTCTGGCTGATCACATATCTCAGGGAATTCATGCTCCTTCTCCAGGGCTAGAGACAAATCCATTATATCAGACACCATAAGGCTTCGACCTCAGCATGAATAGAAAGCTCAGGCAACAGTTGAGGGCAATTGCATTGTGATAAAAGGGTCCCTGTTGGCAAAAAGGTAAGAGGGGCCCATATAGAATGCCCAAGTGCCTTCCCAGTTCTTTAATTTCTTCTGAAAGGGATTAAATCCTTTCATGTTCTTTTTTAAATTGCTGCCAAACATTCAAAAATTAGTTTGTAATTTTGTTTGGGATAATTGTACAATAGGCTGTTGTGAAATATCAAGAAATATGATGACAGTAGAGGCCCAGTGCATGAAATTTGTGCACTAGGGTGGAGGGGTGCTTTTCAATCCAGCCTGCTCCCTCTCTAATCTGGAACCCTTGGATTGGACCTAAACGGGCAGTCAGACATCCTTCTCACAATCCATGACTGCTGGCTTCCAGTTACTCACCTGTCTGCCTTCCTAATTGCCCCTAACTGCTTCTGTGTGCCAGCCTGATCACCCCCTAACCACTCCCCTGCCTGACTAATAGATGCCTAACTGCTCCCCTGTCAGCCTGTTTGCCCCTAACTGCCCTCCCCTGTGGGCCTGGTCACCCCTAACTGCCCTCTCTTGCAGCCCTGGTCCCTGTAAACAACTGTCCCCTTATGGCCATCTTGTGTGCACATGGGAGATGTATCTGGATGGTGACACATGGTGGCAATGCAGGTCTGACCTGCATCTTATGTGTTGGAGTGCTGGTCAATTTGCATATTACTCTTTCATTAGATAGGATAGAGGCCTGGTGCACAGCTGGGGGCCAGCTGGTTTGCCGTGAAGGGTGACCTGGATCAGGGTGAGGTTCTTTTGGAGCTCAGGGTGGCCTGGGAGAAGGGCCTGTGGTGGTTTGCAGGCCAACGGCACACCCTGGTGACCCAAGCGGAGGCCCTAGTGTCTGGGATTTATTTATCTTCTACAACTGAAACTTTGTAGCATGGAACAGAGCCAAGCCTTCTGCTTTCTCAGGAGAAGCAGCCATTGAAGCTTTGTTGCCATAAGTGGAGGCCTGGATGAACAGGGTGTGCTGAAAGCTTGGCTTCCTCCATCACCAGGGAAAACCCAAGCCTCCCTCCTACATCTTTGTGGCCCTAGACATCTAGGTTGGGTAAATTTGCATGCTTGATCTGATTGGCTGTTTGGTGTGGCTGGTGGGTGTGGCTTGGGGGTATAGCGGAGGTATGATCAATTTGCATATTACTCTTTTATTAGATAATATTATAGAATAATATCATGCAAGGGTATTCTTTGTTCTAGGCCATGGCAACTAAATTTCAAACTGGCTGTTCATTTCTTTTTGTAACTTTATATAAACTTTGTCAGGGAGGCAAAAACAAAAAGTACTTACTTTAGTTCAAGAGGCCAAATATATTGACTTTCAATTACAATCCTTACAACATTTGAAGGAAACTTATCTTTATTTCTTTCCAAAATAATTTTTAAGATACAGAGAGTTTAATTTAAAAATCTTTGTCACATGAAACAATTTCACTTAAAGTTATGATGACCACTAGTATGGATTAGATTTAATATTTTATTTTGTTTTTTCCTTATCCTTATTTTTAATTTTTATTTTTTGCCTGTGTCATTCTTCCATTACCCCCCACTCACCACTCATGCCCCATCCCCCTGTTGTATGTGTCCATTGATTAAATTCATATGCATGCACACAAGTCCCTCTGTTAATCTCTCCCCCTTACTCCCACCCACCCCCACCTTTCTTGAGGTTGGATGTTCTGATCCACTTTTCTCAGTCTCAGGATCTGTTATTGTTCATCAGTTTATATTGTTCATTATATTCCACAAATGAGTTAGATCATGTGATATTTATCTTTCTCTGCCAGACTTCTTTCACTTATCATAATGCTCTCCAACTCCATCCATGTTGTTGCAAAGGATTAGAAATTCTTATTTACCTCAGCCCAGTATTCCATTGTGTAAATGTACCAGTTTTTTAATCCACTCATCTGCAGATGGGCACTCAGGCTGTTTCCAAATCTTAGCTATGGTGAATTGTGGTGCTATGAACATAGGAGTTCATATTTCCTTTCTGATTAGTGTTTCTAGTTTCGTGGAATATATTCCTACAAGTGGAAGCACTGGGTCAAATGGAAATTCCATTTTTAGTTTTTTGAGGAAACTCCCTACTGTTCTCCACAGTGGCTGCACCAGTCTGCATTCCCACCAGCAGTGCAAAGAGATCCCTTTTCTCCCCATCCTAGCCAACACTTGTCTGTTTGTTGATTTGCTGGTAATACCCATTCTTACAGGTATGAGATGGTACCACATTGTTGTTTTGACTTGCATCTCTCGGATAATCAGTCTGTGACTTAGAGCAGGTTTTCATATGTCTCTTGGCCTTCTTTCTGTCTTCTTTGGAGAAGTGCTTATTTAGATCAGTTGCCCATTTTTTTTATTGAGTTGTTTATCTTCTTTTTGTGAAGTTGTAGGAGTTCTCTGTAAATGTTGGAGATTAAACCCTTATTGTTGATATCATTGGCAAATTATGTTCTCCCATGCAGTGTGCTTTCTTTTGTTTTATTGATGGTTTCCTTTGCTGTGCAAAAGCTTTTTATTTTGATATAGTCCCATTTGTTTATTTTCTCTTCATTTTCCATTCCTTAGGAGGAGTATGGGTGAAGATGTTCCTTAGGCATAAGTCAGAGATTTTGCTGATTGTGGAATCCTCTTTTATTTTTAATCCTGTGCTATCTTATATTTAAGTCCTTTATCCATTTGGAGTTTATCTTTGTTTATGGTATAAGTTGATGGTCTGGTTTCATTTTTCTGCATGTATCTGTCCAATTTTCCCAACATCCTTTGTTGAAGAGACTGTCTTGAGTCCATTTTATGTTCATGCTTCTTCTGTCAAATATAGGGGTTTGGGTTGATTTCTGGGTTCTCTATTCTATTCCATTCATTATGTCTATTCTTGTGCCAGTACCTGGTTGTTTTAAGAACAATGGCTTTGTAATACAGCTTGAAAACTGGTATTGAGATCCCACCTATTTTATTCTTCTTTCTCAGGATTGCTACAGCTATTTGGGGTCTTTTTTAATTCAGGATGAATTTTTGGAAAGTTCGTTCTAGGTCTATGAAATATGCCGTTGTTATTTTAATAGGTATTGCATTAAATTTACATATTGATGATGAAAATTTAGTACAAACATTTTGATGATGTTGATTCTACCAATACATGAACATGGTATGTTTTTCCATCTATATCTTTTTATGTCTTCCTCTATATCTTTTTTTTTATGTTGTGTAGTTTTCCACCTATAGGTCTTTTACCTTCTTAGTTAAATTTACTCCTAGGTATCTTAATTTTTTTGGTGCAATTGTAACTGAGATTGCTTTTTTAGTCTCTCTTTAAGTTCGTTATTGCTGTATAGAAATGCCATAGATTTCTTGGCAATTTTTTTTGTATCCTGCTACATTGCTGAATTCATTTATCATGTCTAATAATTTTTTGATGGTGTCTTTAAGATTTTATATGTAAAGTATCATGTCGTTTACAAATACAGAAAGTATCCCTTCTTCTTTTCCAATTTGGATGCATTTTATTTCTTTTTCTTGTCTGATAGCAATGGCTAGTACTTCGAGCACTATGTTTAATAGTAGTGTTGAGAGTGGGCATCCCTGACTTCTTACCCTTTTTAGGGGAAATGGTTTTAGTTTTTGTCCATTGAGTAAGATGTTGGCTGTGGGTTTGTCATATATGGCTTTTATTATATTGAGATATGGTCCTTCTATTTCCACATTGCTAAGAGTGTTTATCAATAAATGCTATTGGATTTTGTTAAATGCTTTTTCTGCATCAATGAATATGACCATGTAATTTTTATCTCTCAATTAGTTTATGTGATGTATCACATTTACTGACCATCCTTGCATCCCTGGGATAAATCCTACTTTGTCATGATGTATGATCTTTCTGATGTAATGCTGCATTTGATTTGCTAGAATTTTATTGAGAATTTTGGCATCTCTGTTCATGAGGGATATTGGCCTATAATTCTCTTTCATTGTGTTGCCTTTATCTGGTTTTGGTATTAGGGTAATGCTGCCTTCATAGAAAGAGTTTGGAAGTGTTCCATCCTCTTGAATTCTCTGGAATAGTCTGAGGAGGATAGATTTTGGTTCTTCCTTGAATGTTTGGTAAAACTCCACTGTGAAGCCATCTAGGCCTGGGCTTTTTTTACTTGAAGCTTTTTTTATGATGGCTTCAATTTCTTCCATAGTTATCAGAGTAATGAGATTTTTAGAATCTTCCTGAGTGAGTTTTGGAAAGTGATGTTTTTGTAGGATTGTGTCCATTTGCTCTAGGTTGTGTAATTTGTTGGAATTGAGTTGTTCATAGTATTTTTTAACAATCATTTTTATTTCTGTTGAGTCATTTGTTATTTCACCTCTTTCATTTCTGTTTTGTGTATTTGGGTTCTTTTTCCTTCTTGGTAAGCATGTCTAGAGGTTCATTCATTTTTTTATTTTTGGAAAAAACATCTCTTGGTTTTTTCGCCATTTGTATTGTGTGTTTTTTTATCTCTATGTCATTCATTTCTGCTCTGATCTTTATTATTTATTTATTTATTTATTTATGTTTTGGTCTGCTCACTGTGGGCTTTTCTTGTAGCTCTCTTTCTAATTTTTCGATTTGTTTCATTAGGTGATTCATTACCATTTTTTCCTGTTGTTTTTTTTTTTTTGAGGTAGACCTGTAGAGCTATAAACTTTTCTCTCAGGACTGCTTTCATTGTGTTCTATAGCATTTGTTTTGTTGTGTTTTTATTGTCATTAATCTTCAGTATGTTTTTAATTTCTTCTTTGATCTCATTGAGAACCCAAGAATTGTTGAATAGCATGCTATTCAGGCTACAAGTATTTAAATTTTTTGGAATGTTTTTATTGTAGTTTATAATCTTATGCCATCGTGGTCTGAGAAAATGTTTGATATGATTTTAATCTTTTTGAATTTGGGGAGACTTTGCTTGTAACCCAAAATGTGGTCTATTTTTTAAAATATCCCATGTGCATTTGAGAAGTCATATTCTATGGCATTGGGGTGAAATGCTCTGAAGATGTCAATTAGGTCCATCAGCTCTAGTGAGTTATTTAGAATTACTGTTTCTTTTCTGATTTCTTTTTTTTGTCTGGAGAATTTATCCAGTGATGTCAGGGGTGTAATAAAGTCCGCTAGTATGATTATATTATTGTCAATATCTCCATTGATATGTTCCAGGAGTTATTTTATGTATTTGAGAGCTCCTGTATAGGGTGCATATATGTTTACCAGAGTTATATCTTGTTGTTGAATTGTTCCTTTTAGTATCATATAGTGGCTTTCATTATCTCTTGTTAAGGCCTTTACTTTGAGATCAATATTATCTTATATAAGTATCACCACCCCGGCTCTTTTTTCATTTCCATTTGCTTGGAAAATAGTTTTTTCATCCATTCATTCTCAGCCTGTGTGAATTCTTTTCTCTGAAGTGGGTCTCTTGTAGACACCAAATATGTGGGTCATGTTTTCTTATCCAATAAGCTACCCTATGTCTTTTGATTGGTGCATTTAACCCATTTATGTTTAATGTTATTATTGACAAGTTCATGTTTGTTGGCATATTTTTCCTTAGTGTTTGTGTTTCTTCTTGCCTTTCTATTTCTTCTTTTTACAGCCTTTCCTTTATCATTTCTCGCATTGTTGTCTTGGTAGTGATAGACTCTCTTAATCCTTCTTTGTAAAGCTCCTTATTCCACCTTCAATTTTGAATGATAGTCTTGCTGGGTATAGTATTCTTGGGTTCATTCCCTTGCTTTGCATCACTTTATATATTTAATTCCATTCCCTTCTGGCCTGTTGTGTTTCTGTTTAGAAATCAGTTGATATTCTAAAAGGAGATTCCCTTGTAGGTAATTTTCTGTCTTTATCTTGCAGCCTTTAAGATTCTTAGTTTGTCATTAGTGTTCACCAATTTAATTATGATGTGTCTTGGTGTCAGTCTTTTGGGTTCAAATTGTTTGGGATTCTGTGTACTTCTTGGACTTGCATAGTTATTTTCTTGCCAATATCAGGGAAGTTTTCTGTCATTATTTCTTCAAACAAGTTTTTTATTCCTTGCTTCTCTTTCTCTCCTTCTGTACCCCTTTTATGTAAATGTTTCATTTTCTGTTGTTCCAAAGCATCATTAGGCTCTCTTCATGCTATTTAAGTATTCTTTCAGTTGTTGCTGTATTATTGTGTTTTTTCTTACCTTGTCTTCTAATTTGCTGATGCGGTCCTCAGCCTCTTCTAGTCTACTGTTTAGGCATTCTATTGTGTTCCTTCTTGCAGCTATGTTGTTCTTCATCTCCTCTTGATTTCTTTTCATGTTGGTGACATTCTCATTCAGCTCATTATAGTTCACATTGAGTAGTGTGTATTTGTCATTCAGCCTTTTAAACATCCTTAAAACAATTGCTCTGAATTCTTTCTCTGATAAGCTGATAGCCTCAATTTCATTTAACTCCCTTTCTGGTGATTCCTCTTTTGCTTTCCTTTGTATATTGCTTTATTGTCTTCCCTTGTTTTCTGGTAATGTTTTATTTTTTTATATTTTATTAATGTTTTACATGTATACATATCTTCCCATTGCCCCCCCCCCCCAACTCCCATACATACCCTAAACCCTCAGTGTCTTGTGTTCATTGGTTAGGCTAATATGCATGTATTCAAGTTCTTTGGTTGATCTTTTATCTACCCCACCTCTCCCTAAGCTTCCGGCTGTAATTTGACAGTCTGTTTGATGCTTTACTGCCTCTATATCTATTTTGTTTGTTGTTCATCAGTTTATAATGTTCTTTATTATCCATAAATGAATGAGATCATGTGGTATTTTTCTTTCATTGATAGGCTTTTTCATTTAGCATTATGCTCTCCAGTTCCATCCAGGTTGCTGCAAATGGTAAGAAATCCTTCTTTTTATGGCAGGATAATATTCCATTGTGTAGATATGCCATAGTTTTCTGATCCACTCATCTTCTGAGGGGCACCTAGGCTGTTTCCAAATTGTAGCTGTTGTAAATTGGTGCATAGGGGTGCATAAATCCTTTCTGATTGGTGTTTCTAGCTTCTGAAGATATATTCCTAAAAGTGGGATTGCTGGATCAAAACGGAGTTCCATTTCTAGTATTTTGAGAAAACTCCATACTGTTCTCCACATTGGCTGCACCAGTCTGCATTCCCATCAGCAATGTACCAGGGTTCCTTTTTCTTCCCATCTTCGCCAACACTTACCATTTGTTAATTTGTTGATGATTACCGTTCTTACAGGTGTGAGATGGTATCATATTGTTGTTTTGATTTGCATCTCTTGGATAATTAGTGACTTTGAGCATGTTTTCATTTGTCTCTTTGTCTTCCTTCTGTCTTCTTTTGAAAAGATTCTATTCAGGTCCATTTCCCATTTTTTTAAATCTGATCATTTATCTTTCTTTTATTAAGTTGTATAAGTTGTCTGTAAATGTTGGAGATTAAAACTTTATCAGTAATAACATTTGTAAATGTGTTCTCCCATACAGTGGTCTTTCTTGTTGTTTTGTTGATGGTTTCTTTGGTTGTGCAAAAGCTTTTTATTTTCATGCAGACCCACTTGTTTATTTTCTCTTTAGCTTCCATTGCCCTTGGAGCAGTATCAGTGAAGAAATTCCTTTGGCATATGTCTGAGATTGGGCTGCCTATGGATTCCTCTAGTGTTTTTATGGTTTCCCATCTTATGTTTACATCCTGTAACCATTTGGAGTTTATTTTTCTATATGGTATAAGTTGGTGGTACAGTTTCTTTTTTTTTTTTTTGCATTTATCTGTCCAATTTTCCCAACACCATTTATTGAAGATACTGTCTTTACTCCATTGTATGTTCATGCTTCCTTTGTCAAATATTAATTGAGCATAATGGTTTGGTTTGATATCTGGATTCTCTAATCTATTCCATTGGTCTATGTGTCTGTTCTTGTGCCTGTACCAGGCTGTGTTGAGCCAGCTTATTTGAAATACAGCTCGAAATCTAGTATTGAATTCCCACCTACTTTCTTCCTCTTTCTCAGGATTGCTGTGGCTCTGGAGTCTATTTTTATTCCAGATAAATTTTTGGAGAGTTTATTCTACGTCTGTGAAGTGTTACTTTGGTATTTTAATGGGGATTGCATTGAATCTATAGATTGCTTTTGGTAGTATGGACATTTTAATGATCTTGATTCTCCCAATCCATGATCATGGTATGTTCTTCCATTTGTTTCCATCTTCCTGTATCTGTTTTTTTTTTTTTTCTTTTCTTTCAGTGTCCTGTAGTTTTTTCTGTATAGATCTTTTACCTCCTTTGTTAAGTTTATTCCTAGGTATTTTAATTTTATTTTTTTTTTGTTGTTGTGAGGGTAAATGGGATTGCTTTTTTAGTCTCTCATTTTGTAAGTTGAGTATTAGTGTGTAGAAATGGCATAGATTTCTTGGCATTAGTTTTGTATCCTGCTACATTGCCGAATTCATTTATTAAGTCTGTTTTTGAATGGAGTGTTTTGTTTTTTTATATACAGTATCATGTCATCTGCAAATAAGGACAGCTTTACTCCTTCTTTTCCAATTTGGATGCCTTTTATTTCTTCTTGTTGTCTAATTGCAATGGCTAGTACTTGTACTATTACATCGAACAGGAGAGGTGAGAGTGGGCATCCCTGTCTTGTTCCTGTTCTTAGGGGAAAAGGTTTTAGTTTTTGCCCATAGAGTATGATGTTAGCTATGCGTTTATTCTGGTACCCCTATTATGTACATGTTGTTTTGTTTTGTGTTATCCCAAAGTTCCCTTAGGTTCTGCTCTTACTTTTTGATTCTTCTTTTTTCTAGAAGCTGCTGTACTTGGGTATTTTTATTTTACCTTGTCTTCTACCTCACTGATGCAGTCCTCTGTTTTTTCTAGTCTACTTTGATGCTTTTTATTGAGTTCTTTACAGCAGCGATGTCATTTTTCATTTCTTCTTGATTCTTTATAATTTCCTCTTGGTTCTTACTCATATTGTCAAATTTGTCTTTCATCCTTTTCAGCCACCTTATGACCATTTCTCTGATCTCTTTCTCTGACAGGTTGTTTGCTTCTATTTTGTTTACTTCCTTTTCTGGTGATGCCTGCTTTCCTTTCATACGTGGGCATCACCAGAAAAGGAAGTTTTTTTTGCCCATTGTCTTTCTTCTCCTCATGTGTGGTTATGTGGTCCTCTCTCCTCATTCCACGAAATCTGACCTTTATGTGTGGATTGTAGAGGTCCTCTGAATCTGAGTGTTTGCACCGATTGGTGAGCAGAGTTCTGGGTTCCACAACTCTTCAGTGGGTGCTGCAGCTGTAGCTTTTCAGCCTGTTCTGTGGGTGCCTCAGCTGTAGCGTTTTAGGCTTCCATAAACATCCACTTTCCCTGTCAAGATGGCATGGTATCCACATTTGTGCTGGTGGCTCTGGAACATAAAACCCCATGGCAGTGGAGCTGCCTGGTCTGGGGAGCCCCGTCCATCAGTCCCCCACCTTCTCCTGGGGGATAACTGTCCCTTAACTCGCCAGTAAACACTCCCAGTGTTACCCTCAGCTGTCTCTCTGTCTGCTCAGCGACAAGGCTTCGGACATGGCCATCTATTCCACCACCATTTTTCCTCCCTTTCCTGTAATGTTTTAATTATAAATTCAATTGCTTTGTTACCCATGTTCTTTTAGGAATGGTGCTACTGGTGTATTCTCTCAGTTCTCCTGTGCTTTTTAATCTATTGGAGCTCCTTATTTAAGCTATTTGTGTTCTCTTGATGTACCCCTCATGCTTACAGGTCTACAACTGTGGTGTCTAATAGTTGGCTGCCATGGAGAGAACTGTCCCTATTTTTGCATTTGCACCCTTAATTGAGATCACGTGTGCTCAGTGGGGACTTGCAGTGGCCCCAAGCATCCGTCTGTTGGGTGATGTAGCTCAGGGCGCCTACCCTTTGGAGATGTGTTACTGTGGTGCCCAGTGTTCTGTAGCTGTGAGGTGGGAAGACTCAGCTTTTGGTGCTGCACCTGTGGTGAATAGGTACTTACTCCCAGTGGTGGCTCACAGGAGCACCAGGGGTAAGTTTGCCAGTGAGGCACACTGAAGCACTCTGAAGGGCCCTGGAAATATAACCGTGTAATTGAAGTGTCTGTAGGCCATATCCAGGATAAGTGAATTCAAAATTTCTACTGCTGGGAGTGAAGTACACCCCTGTTTGTTCAAGGTCTTAACCAGGGAGAGCTCAGACTGTCTCCCAAGAACCCCCTGTGAGTAGATGGGCTCAGGCTGTCTGTCTGTTAGAACTTCACATCTGTGGAGGTACATTTGCTGAGCACAGTGCTCTAAGCACTCTGCAGGGTCCTGGCACTGAGGTTGAGCAACTGGGATAAATGTGGATAGTTATTCAGGAAGAGGGAATTCAGAATTTTTACTGCGAGGCAAGGCGCTCTTGTCAGTGCTGAATCACACCCAGCATAGACTCACAGCTGCTCCGAGAGTGCGCCATGGATAGATGGGCTCAAGGGTCCTGTTCCTTTGTGGAGGAGCCTTTGCCAGCACACCCCTCTGACGATGTGCCCTGAGGGGTTCTGTTACTGAGGTTGAGCCTCTGGGGTAAATGTGGTCAGTTACTCAGGAAGAGGGAATTCAGAATTTCTACTGCACAGCCTTTGCCCCTGTCTGTACAAAATCACACCCGCAGGGGCTCCCATGGCTCCCAGGCACTGCCTAGGAAGTGGACTACCATGGCTGCCTGCATGTTAGAAATATGTTAATGCAGACCAGATTTCTGCCGCTGGGGAGAGGGAGGTTGCACTTACTGCTTTGCAGGTGGAGGTCCCAGGGTCTATGGGTCTGTTTGTGGGGCAGCAGTATTTTGGCTGGAGTGGCTGCTGGGTTGTCAGGAAGTTCCAAGGCCTGTCTGATTGGTGGTATTGATGAGTTCCTAAAGAAAAGCCGCTTTCTCCTTCAAAATGGTGTGGGCTCTGTATCTGAGTGCCACAGTCCGGGGAGTTCCCACAGTGGTGGTTATCTCTTCCTGTCCAAGAGAGCTTAGACTGCTAGCCCCTGTTGTTCCTGTGACATTTAACTGTCCCTTACTCACTCACACACACACCACACACATCCACACACTCTCCTTTCATCCCCTCACTCACTTCCTCTCCCTCACCTCTGTCCTGCCAACTGCAATCTTTTTCGAAACTCCTAGATGTGATTTTTTAAAAAATGTTTATAAGTGAAACAATTTATTAGATATGTACTATATAGAAGAAAAGTTAAAACAGGGAAGTATTTCAGGATCTAGAGCAGATTAATTCAATTTACATTACATATTTGTATTGGGAAAAAATGATTTGGCTTTTGAACAAATTGTTTCTCGAACAGCCTTCCAGAACCAATTAGGTTCCAAAACCAAAGTTCCACTGCATTCCACAAACACTGGCAATCAAATTGGCATCTAGCTATGCAGGTTTCTGGGCCCAATACATCATCTATTAAATCAGTGTCTGGGGTGGGTAAGGAACTTGATTTCTATATTTATAACAAAACCCTTTGATATTTCCTAAAAAATGGTTGTTAACCTCATATGCTGAGAAGAAACATCTGAAGTGTTTTTTTTTAATAAAAAAATTCATGTTTTGGACATTCTTATTTAGTATGGCTGAGATAAAATTTGGTGGTTGTGTTTTGTAGCATCTCCTAGACCCATCTTGTTTAAGGAAGGATACTCTGGATTAACATCTACCAGCTCTTTAAACAGATACTTATTGATTTCAGTGAGAAAGGGTGAGGGAAAGAGAAAAACATC
Organism: Lasiurus borealis; assembly: GCA_004026805.1. Lineage (NCBI taxonomy): Eukaryota > Metazoa > Chordata > Mammalia > Chiroptera > Vespertilionidae > Lasiurus > Lasiurus borealis. The sequence continues at coordinate 22,739 of PVJN01016314.1, forward strand.
AATGATGAGAAAAAAATCATTAATATGCTGCCTCCTGCATTCCCCCCCCCGCCCTTATTGGGGATTGAGACTGAAACCTGGGCATGTGTCCTGACTGTGAATAAAACCATGACCTTCTGGTTCATAGGTTGACTCTCAACCACTGAGCCATGCCAGCCAGGCCAGAAGCTTATTCTCAACACCCAGATTGTTATTCTCCCCCAGCCCATATACATGTCCTCCATAATATTCTTCATAATTTTATGGGAACCTGTCTCCACAAGGCCTCAGGTTCCCTATGCACCATCCCTATATTCACAGCCCCAGGGAAAATATCAGGCTTAGTGATGCATAATTTAATGATCTACATTGTTTAAAATTTACAACTATTTTGATCATCCCTCAAGGAGATGGGAGGAGTGAATGTATTCAAGGTTCATTGTAATATATTTGTTTATCAAACTACAACTCAGGCATATTCATGCTGACAATTTGAAGTTTATACATCTCCTGATGAAAATATCTATTTCACTCCACTGTTGATGGGAATGGCAGACTTCAAAGAGGAGGGATGGAAACTGCAAAATCTTGTAATGATGACTCAGGAGAGGATATCAACAACATAAATGTTACCACAATAATGTACAGCCTCCATCTGCTTCTTACCCAGGTGCATTTAGGTGTGCTATTTATGTAATATGTTGTGTCTGCATTTACATATTTGGGGAGGCTGTTGTAGGAGTAGGTGTTTCCATCAGGTCTCTTTAACTGGGAGCATAACAGGTTTGACCATTACTGTGTAGTGGAGACTGTCATAAAATTTCTGTTTTCCTGTCATTGTTTCTAAGGCTATTCATTGGTGACACAAGGAAGTAAAAGTTCATGAAGTGTAATAAGCAGAGAATTTCTACTTTCCTCCTCCACCCCACTCTAGTGAATTTGGGTCTCTAGACACAAACTTGATAGCTAATAATAGATGGTACTGAACATTATATGGCATGCCTTTTTTAAGTATTTTATATATGGATTCTTTTCACTTCATTCTCACATTAGGAAGTAGGTATAATATTACCAGTATCTTCACCATCCACATTTTATGGTTTGTAGTTTGATAAACAAATATATTACAATGAACCTTGAATGCATTCACTCCTCCCATCTCCTTGAGGGATAATCAAAATAGTTGTAAATTTTAAACAATGTAGATCATTAAATTATGCACCACTAAGCCTGATATTTTCCCTGGGTTTAAATTTTTCACACTCAGTCAATGATAGACAAGAATGCAAACCCAGACAATCTAGATTCAGAGTCAGAACTCTCTTTTTTTCAAATATATATATATGTACTATGGGCCAGGTGCATAAAATTTATGCATGGGGATGGGTCCCTCAGTCCAAACTGTACCATCTCCAATCTGGGAGTCCTCAGGGGATGTCCTCCTGATGCCTTAGGCCTGCTCCCTATGGTTCTTTCCTCTCATTAGACCTGCCTGCTTGAGACCGCAGGCCCTGGAGTATGCTCTCTGTGGGGGCCTTGCAAGGGTTTGCTTTCCCCTTTCTTCCATGGCCAGGGGCAAGCAGGGCCCTGCTGTCTTCTTGCTCACTGTGGTGGATGTTCCCGCCCTGCTTCCAGCTGCTCAGTGCCTGTGAGTGTGGCCTGGAGTGGCTGGGGGTGTTCCGGGACCCGGGTCACTCCAGGCCTACATGTGGGCCTACAGGCTCAGAGTGGCCTGGCTCCTGAGGATGCCTGTCCCCAGGATGGAGGCCACTTGGCGCTGGCAGAAACATCCACCACATTCTTGCCCTGCCCCCAGCTGCTTGGCACTTGCTCGCATAGACCTGGAGTGGCCGGGGGTTGTTCTGGGATCCCAGCCACTCTAGGCCTACATGTGGGCCTACAGGCTCAGAGAGGCCTGGGTCCCAAGGACGACCATCCCTGGGACCCAGGCTGCTTTGTAACAGCACAAGTGAAAGTGTCCACCCCACCCCTGACCTCTCGGAATCTGCATATGAAAATTTATCCACCATCTTTGTTGGGATAATTTGCATACTCACTCCTGACTGGCTGGTGAGTGTCATGAAGTGATGGTCAATTTGCATCTTTCTCTTTATTACTGTAGATTTATTGATTTCAGTGAGGAATGAAGAGGGAGGAAATGATAACATCAATGATAAGTGAGAATCATTGATCAGCTGCCTCCCACACGCCCCCACTGGGGATAGAGCCCACACCCAGGAATGTGCCCAGACCAGGAATTGAACCGTGAGCTCCTGGTTCATAAGTCAAAGCTCAACCACTTAGTAATGCAGGCCAGGGCAGAGTCAGAGCTCTTAACCACCATGGTATACTTCCTCCTAAGGAAACCTGTTATAGTGGAAACAAAATCTACTGCTATCACTTCTGTGCTGGGTGATTTTGGGCAAGTTACCTAACTTTTTGGAGTCTTTATTTCCTCTCTGTAGCATGAGAAAAACAGTATAGTAGAGTCACATTATATGTCTGCATTTAACTTAGAAGCTAACTTCAATAACCTAACATCTCAATCATCCCTAAGGTACAATCACACTACCTAGTATAATATTCACACAAAATATATCTGAACATGTATTAAAGTTATAGAGACAAAACATAAAGCTAGTATGAAGTAGAATGTGTAGACTATTAGCAACACTTTAGAATTCTGTAGTTAGTCAACCTCTATCCTGTTCTATGGATTGGCTAGTTATCACAAAGGCAGTATGGTATACATGTTTTTCATACCAGCATATAATGTTTCCTATTATTTTAGTTCCTCCCATTAGTTCAGAAAAAGATATTCCGAAACTTTAGTGTGTATAAAAATTATGTGCACTTTTCTTTATGAGCAATTTAAGGGATTGTGATAATTTTAACTCTGTATCTTCACATATTTGTGTGAAGTACAAATATCCAAATATCTAATACCTTTATCTTTACTCCAGAGTTATTGTGAATACCAACTGATATAACATTTATGAATAAATAACACTGCCTGGAATACATACAGTAGACATTAACAAATCTAAAATGTGCATGTGAATATGAACAGTATGCAGAATAAATTAATCATAGCAAGAGGTCAAAGCTCAGACTCCCTGGTTTATAGTTTTCTTCTCCACTGACTAATCATGTAACATGTATTATTTACTTAATTACCCTATAACTAAAGTTATGTCCTGTGTAAAAAGTGAGAAAAATAAGTCTTGAAAGATTAATAAAAGGATTAAATGACTTAATATATGAAAATATTTATAACAGGATTTGATACAGAATAAATTATAATTATTATTACTATTCATTTAAGAAGGTAATTTCTTTATTAGTTCTTGAAGAAAGTTATGGCAGAAGGTTATTGAAATATAAGTGGAAGAAGTCATTCTCTGATCATGATATGCACAGAGGCCAGACTAATCAAGGTGGGGAGAGCCTGAGTAGCTATAAACAGGGGCACCAGTAAGGATAGGCAATCATCCTCTGCATTTCCATATTCTGGAGAGACAATTCCCTTTAGATGTGTCAGAACTGTGTGTAGCGCACAGAAGACCTATTTGCAGCAGCTTGCTAGGTAATCAAGATTTCTGGTTTAAATTAGATTAGTGATATTGAGTCTTGCAGGCAATAGCTATAATAGCACCTGTTTTCTTTTTAACTAGGATATAAAAACATCATTTTCTATCTTGCATGTTTATTGGAACCTCTCTAGTGTGCCACAAATAACTACTATAAAGTCTCCGAGGTTTAAGATTGCCTTAGCTTTAGATATAATATGCAATATAGCAATTGGTTTAATAGTCTGAATTTAAATAAATATATTTACAAGAACTATTTTGCTGCTTGAATAATCTTTGCGACGTTCAAAACGTGAAGTGGTAACACTAAACATTATTAATGTTCTAGGTATCTCCTTCCTGAAGCCCATTGTACACACTAAAATTTTGACAATTCTATGATGACAAAAGGAGAAAAACACAGGGTCTTCACAATTTGCCATGGAAACTATAAAATTCAGATCACACACAAATTAAAAGGAAAACAGGTATTATTAGAGTTACTGATTGCAAGATGTAATATCACTAAGCAAATTGGGTGTAGATTGCCAATTGCATGGCCAATGTTTATATGGAAACTCTAAGTTATCTGACAGAGCTTTACTCACAAAGAGTTCACTATCTACATGATGAGATGTCAAATTTATGTGCTCGTATAAAAATGCAGGGTGCTTTAGATTCCAGTACCAACTGGTGTGGTAGGGATGCACAAGTGCTATAGAAATTCAGAGAAATGAAAGACAGTTTACAGTTGAGAGAGTTAAGGAAAATTCCATGGAAGAAAGACTGAAGGGTTGGTATGTTGCATAATAATTTATTTTTTAAAATATTTTATTGTTTTAAGAGAGGAAGAGGAGGGAGAGAGAGGTAAAAATGCCAAAGATGAGAGCCATTGATTGGCTGCCTCCTACCCAAACCCTACTGGAGATGAGCCAGCAACCTGTTCCTCCTGGTTCATAGGTCCACGCTCAACCACTGAGCCACATCAGCTGAGCATGATAATTCATTTTTGTATAGTTTGATGAGCAACTTTCTTGCTGCTTTTTATCCCCACTGAAGAGGGGAGAGTCATAGAAATCTAAGGTATCCTTAACTGCAGAGAAGGAAGAACTGATATATTATAGTTTAGAGCAAGTAAGGAAAAGGTAACACCTTGAAGATAACATTGTTTGAGTTAGGAAACCCCATAGATGGAGTGACAAGTATTAAATGTTATAGGCTGAATTGTACCCCTCCCTCAAATTCACTTAGTGAAGTCTTAATTCCCAATACCTCAAAATATGACTGCATTTGGATTTAAGGTATTTTCAAAAGCAATTAAGTTAAAATGGAGTCATTAAAATGGAGTCTAATTCAGTATGACTGATGTCATTAAAACAGGGAATTATGACACAGACATGTACAGAGGGAAAACGATGTGAGGCACAGGAAGAAGACAACCATCTACAATATCACGAGAGGCATCAAAGGAAATAAGCCTGCCAACACCTTGATTACTGACATCTAGCAACAGAGTGATGAGAAGATGAATTCCTGTTGTTTAAGCCACCCACTTGTGGTACCTTATAATAGTCCTAGCAAACTAACACAGTGAACTAAAACAACAGCTATTATTTAGATGTCATTTTGTCTGGGTACTTATTTTGTGCTGGATTGATACAGCTAATCTTTACACACACACACACACACACACACACACACACACACACACACACACACACACTAGAGGCCCAGTGCACAGAATTTGTGCACAGGGGAGGGTGTCCTTCAGCCCAGACTGCTCCCTCTCCAATCTGGGACCCCTTGAGGAATATCCGACTGCCTGTTTAAGTAGGATCAAGCCTAAACAGGCAGTCAGACAACCCTCTAATAATTCAGGACTGCTGGCTCCAAACTGCTCGTCTGCCTGCATTCCAGATTGCCCCTAACCACTTCTGCTGACCAGCCTGATCACCCCCTAACCACTCCACTGCCAGCCTGATTGATGCCTAACTGCTCGCTGCCAGCTTGAGTTTTTCATAATATTTATTTTAACACTTCTTTGTATTTCTCTGGGATATGTAGTTATTTCACCTCTCTCATTTCTTATTTTCTTTATTTGCGTCCTCTCTCTTTGTTTCTTGTTGAGCCTGGCTAGAGATTCATCTATCTTTTTTATTCTTTTGAAGAATCAGCTTTTGGTTTTGTGGATCTTTTGTATTATTTTATTTATTTATTTTTGGTCTCTATATTATTCATTTCTGCTTTGATCTTTATTATTTCTTTCCTTCTGCTCACAGTGTGATTTTCTCATTGCTTTTTATAATTCTTTGAGTTGTTGAGTTAGGTGATTCATTACCATTTTTCCTGTTTTTTGAGGTAGGCCTGTAGAGCTATAAACTTCCCTCTCAGCACTGCTTTCATTGTGTCCAATAGCATTTGCGTTGTTGTGTTTTTATAGTCATTAGTCTCCAGGATATTTTTAATTTCTTCTTTGATCTCATTTGTAACACAATCATTGTTTGTTAACATGCTATTCAACTTCCAAGTGTCTGAATTTTTTGGAATGTTTTTATTGTAGTTTATTTTAATTTTATGCCATTATTGTCTGAGAAAATGCTTGATGTGATTTCAATCATTTTGAATTTGGGGAGACTTTGCTTGTGACTCAATATGTGGTCTATTTTTGAAAATGCCCCATGTGCACTAGAGAAGAACATATATTCTGTGGTTTTGTGGTGATATGCTCTGAAGATGTCAATTAGGTTCATCTTATCTAGTGAGTCATTTAGAATTGCTGTTTCTTTTCTGATTTTTTGTCTAGAGGATTTATCCAGTGATGTCAGTGGTATATTAAAGTCCCCTACTATGATTGTATTGTTGTCAATCTCTCCCTTGATATCTTCCAGAAGGTTTTTTTTTTTAAGGTATTGAGGTGCTCCTGTAGTAGGTGCATATATGTTTACCAGAGTTATATCTTCTTGATGAATTACTCCTTTTAGTATTATGTAGTGGTATTCCCTATCTCTTGTTAAGGCCTTTACTTTGAGCTCTATTTTACCAGATGTAAGTATTGCCATCCCAGCTTTTTTCTCATTTCTATTTGCCTGAAAAATGTTTTTCCATACCTTCACTCTCAGTCTGTGTGAGTACTTTGCTCTGAGGTGGGTCTCTTCTAGACAGCAAATATATGTGTCATGTTTTCCTAACCATTTAGCTACCCTATGTCTTTTGATTGGTGCTTTTAACCCATTTACGTTTAATGTTATTATTGACAAGTTCATGTTTGATGGCATGTTTTTCTTAGTGTTTGATTTTTTTATTGCCTTTCTCTTCTTTTTACAGCAATCCTTTTAGCATTTCTTACATTGTTGTCTTATTAGTGATAAACTCTCTTAGTCCTTTTTTGTCTGTGAAGCTCCTGATTCCACCTTCAATTTTTAATGATAGCCTCGCTGGGTACAGTATTCTAGGGTTCATTCCCTTGCTTTTCATCACTTTACATATTTTATTCCATTCCCTTCTGGCCTGGTGTGTTTCTGTTTAGAAATCAGTTGACATTCTAATAAGAGGTTCCTTGTAGGTAACTTTCTCTCTCTCTCTGGCAACCTTTAAGCTTCTTACTTTGCCGTTAGTGTTCGCCAATTTATTTCTGATGTATCTTGATCTCTGTCTTTTTAGGGTTCAACTTGTTTGGGACTCTGTGTACTTCTTGGACTTGCATAGTTATTTTCTTGCCAATATCAGGGAAGTTTTCTGTCATTATTTCAAATAGGTTTTCTATTCCCGGCTTCTCTTCCTCTCCTTCTAGTATCCATATTCAGTGAATGTTGTTTTCTTTTGTGTTGTCCCAAAGCTCCCTTAGGCTCTCTTCTTGTTTTTTAAGTCTTTTTACCAGTTGCTGTTATTTTTTTGTGTGTGTGTTTTTTCCTACCTTGTCTTCTAATTTGCTGATGCGGTCCTCAGCCTCTTCCAGTCTACTGTTTAGACCTTCCATTGTGTTCCTTATTGCAGCTATGTTGTTCTTCATCTCCTCTTCATCTCATTCAGCTCCTTAGAGTTCTCATTGAGTTGTATATATTTGTCATTGAGTTATGTATATTTGTCTTCCATCCATTTAAACTTCCTTAAAACCATTACTCTGAATTCTTTCTCTGGTAAGCTGTTGGTTTCAATTTCATTTAACTCCCTTTCTAGTGATTCCTCTTTTTTTTTTTTCCTTTGGAGATTGCATGCCCCCCTCCTGAGGATTGAGTCCACAACCTGGACATGTGCCTTGAGCAGGAATTGAACTATGACCACTTGGTTGGTTGATGGCCAACCACCGAGTCACGCCAGCTGAGATGGCTCAGCTAATCTTTATTGGCCACACACATATGTTTGAGGTTGCTCATCAGATAGAAGCTGGATGATCCAGGATGACTTCACTCACATATCAGGAGGTCAATAGTCTTGGCTTTGATATCTTACTTCTCTATGTATCCTTCTAATTCTTACTGAGATGCCTTACATAACGATTCCTGCGTGCCTAGAGCAGTAATAAAGAACAAGCTCTAAAGTACAAGTATTTCCCAGGCCTCTTGCTTACCTCACATTTGCTAATATTACATTAGCCAGAACATGTCACATGACCAATTCCAGCTTTAAGCAGGAAGAAAAATGATTTAACCTCTTGAAGACAACATTATAGTCACATTGTGTAGAAGGATGAAAATAATCAATGGCCAATTTTTAAGGTACTATATAGGAAACAACAGTTTGTTGTTTCAAAGATTTAAAAGGGAAACAGGTATTTTTCCACACATTCATTCATGCTCCTGCCCCCACCCTACTTTACCATTGTCTGTATCCATGGGCTATGCATATACTTTTTTTAATATATCTATTCTCTCCACACACACACTCACTTCCCTCAGAGATTTAAGGGCTTAGACAATGGTGTATGGGGGCTTGGGAAAGGAGCAGTAGCAATGGTAGAGGGAAAGAGGACATTTGTAATACTTTAGAAAATAAAGACAAATTTTTGAAAATAAATAAAAGGGAAACAGGTCTATGTCTTTATTCCCCTAAGTCCGTAGAGATTAATATAAGGACTGGGAAGAGATCTGAGCCTTATAGAGAACAGTCATTTGAATGTGAAAATAAGTTTAATTAGAATGATTGAATGAGAACCTATAGAAATAACTAAATACTTATAACTTGTGAGTCTCAATGATTCTTTGTGACCAAGTTTGGCAGAACTGAGTAAAATTATCATCAGAGCTTTCAGCCTTCAAAGGATCATACTGGACAAGGTATGAAGCCTAGAAGTTAAGAAACACTTTATAGAATTATGGCATAAAATAGATGGTGGTGAAACAGAGTCAAGGTAGCAGATGACTATAAGGAAATACACCAGACAATGATGATTCTTAGGGGAACACTCAAATGCCCATGGATCTCTAATACAACCATAGGGAGGGAGAAGGCACTCATACAAAATCCAAAATGATTGAACTTTTCATCAACTTTTTTTTTCAGTGGTTAGTCAAATTAGATTTCATTTTATTTAAAAAGCATAAATCAATAAATGTGGCTTTTATCACATCCCAAGGGTTGTGTTAAAAAAAAAATTAGATGTCTACAAGTAGAAATCCATGTGAAAGAGAAGGACATTGCAAATAGGGTTCGTTTCATTAAAGAAGACTGGGGAAGATGGAGAGAGAGCATGAAAAAGAGGCAATAGTGGTAGTTCCAAAGTACCTGAGCAGAAGAGATGATGTATATATATTATGGATCATTTTGAATATTGGACCAAGAAATTTAGATTTGATCTGGTAAGCCATAGGGGAGAAGTAAACATGAGAATTTTTGTAAACATTATTTTAGGGATATGGAAATTGCCCAAGAATCTGATTATTATCAGAAGTATCATAAAATTATGATTAACAGGTCAAAATAAAATTGAGTTAATTTTTTTTAAATTTAAAATAACACCTGCAATTTTGCATCCTTAAGCAGATGAAGGAAACATGGCATGAATTCAAATGCATGATAATAGATCTCTTCTGGCTCAGAATTCTTAGCCAGCAGCAATATATACAATCTCCATTGTAATCATTACTTGGGGATCATTTATTCAGTGCCTACTATGTGTCAAGGATTTGGTAAGTTTCTTGATCAATCATGCAGCATAATTTCATGGAAAAGTGTGGGCTCAAAGATCCCTGGTTGTATCTCTGTTACTTATTAGTTATGACACTTAGGCATGGGTTTCATATTTCTTATGAAAAATGGAGAGATCATAACAATATATATTTCACAGACTTATAATTGATAAATAAGAAAATGTATATAAAACATTTAGCATGGGCACATCTGGTAATTGGTATTTACTAAGTTTTAAACTAGACACAGAATTGGACAGTGTCGCTCCCTATCCTTTTCACTTTCCCTACCTGGGTCCAGGCTTATATATACACTAAAGGCCCGTTGCATGAAGAGATTCATGCAATAGACCTTCCTTTCCTTGGCTTCCAGCACTGGTTTTCCTTTGGCACCCAGGACCCAAGCCTTCCCTCAGGCAAGAGTCTGCCTTCCTCTTTACTGCAGGCTCTGGCCAGAGTCTTTCACCTCTGTTTTCACTGCAGATTCCAGCCAGAGTCTGCTGTCTTCGCTGCAGACTCCAGCTGGAGTCTGCCATCTTCGTCTTTGATACAGACTCAGCTGGAATCTGCCGTTTTGGTCTCCACTGCAGTCTCCAGAGTTTGCAGTCCTTGTCTTTGCTGCGCTGGAGTACCGCTCCTGTAGATTCCTTCACCCCCCTGCCCTCCATCTCACAGCAGGCATCCTGCCCCACCCGGCCACTCCACACCCGGAGAAGCTGGGCAGCCACTCTCTTTGTTCTTATAATTTGCATATTCCCTCCTGATTGGCTGGTGGATGTAGCGAAGTGATGGTTCATTTGCATGTTTCTCTTTTATTAGTGTAGATTAGTTATCATTTGCAGCAATTTAGAAAAAGCAAGGTGCTCGGATGGACAATGACAATTTAGATTTTTATTTGTTCATTTTCCACTGAGAAAGGAGAGAGTTAAGAAAGCAGTTGCTTTGGGAAATAGTTTCTTCTCTAAAACATGAGGTTTCTTTATACCTTTTTTCAAAGACCATTCTTTTGTCCTTGAGATAGTTAATGAGATATGCTAATTTGGGATAAATAGTTCTGCTATGAATTATTGATAAGAAAACATCTGCATGGCTTTCTTTACTTTCTAGGGAGGAAGTCAATGTTTGAAGACAATAATATATGATAAGGTATAAAATACTGCTTTCAAGAAAATAAAGTAATTTAGCCCAACTGCCATGACTAAATAGTTGAGCATTTATCTATGAACCAGGGTAAATGGTTTGATAAACAGTCAGAGCATATGCCAGAGTTGCAGGGCTCCATCCTCACTATGGGTAATGCAGGAAGCACCCAATCAATGATACACTCATCACTGATGTTTCTATCTCCCTTTCCCTTCCTCTCTGAAATCAATAAAAATATATCTTAAAAAAACTAATTTGTTCTCAATTCAAGCTCTAGGAGAAATGATGATTACATTACATCAAGCAAAGAAAGATGACTCTTGGAGTTCCAGAGAATGAGACCCAGATAATACAAAAAGATTTAAATGTTGACAAATAGTTGAGTAAAGATGGAAAAGCTCATAGTTGCCTGAATTGAACCTCTATAACACACAGAGGAGATGTGTTTCTAACCGTATCTTATGGCTCAAAATACACTATTTTATCTTTTTTGAGTTCTTATTTCCCTGGTATATTTTTCCATAATTTTAATGTCAACATTTCTAACACTTCTAAGTGTGGCTCTTGTAGACAATATGTTATTGGCTTTAAAAAATATCAATTGCAGCCTAACCAGTTTGGTTCAGAGGACAAAGCATCGGCCTCAGGGTCCCAGGTTCGATTCTAGTCAAGGGCATGTACATTGGTTGCAGGCACATCCCCAGTAGGCGGTGTGCAGGAGGCAGCTGATCGATATTTCTCTCTCATCAATATTTCTAACTCTCCATCCTTTTCCCTTCCTCTCTGTAAAAATCATAAGATATATTTTAAAAATCAATTGCAGAATTTGACTTTATATTGGTGAGTTTAGCCCATTTATATTTATTGTAAAAACTATTATAGAAATTTTCTTACATTTTTTTCTTATGTTCCACTTACAGTGTTACATTTTCTTTTATTTCTACTGTGTTCATTATTTTAACTATTAACATTTTGACTCCATATACTTGATATTTAATAGACTTCATGTATCTGCTTTATATTAAGTTTCCTTTATTGCTTAGAGGGTATTTACTATTTTTATTTTAAATTCTTAGTACCTTTGTTCCAATAATTTTTCTTCTAAAACATGTATTTTTTATTAATTTCAGAGAGGGAAGGAGAGGGAAATGGAAACATCAATGATGAAAGAGAAGCACTGACTGGCTGTCACCTGCACAGCCCTGATGGGGATCAAGCCAGCAACCTAGGTTTGTCCCCTGACCCCTAATCAAACCACAACCTCCTGATTCATAGGTTGATGCTCAACCACTAAGCCATATTTTCCAGGCCAATAATTATTCTTATGGTATATTTTATTCAGTTAATTGTATTCCTTCTATATTGCTTGAATTCCTCAGGTGTTTGTCATTTTGGCCTTTCAGTTCTTGGTCCCATAGAGGCATCATCTATACTATTATGTGTATTGGGAAAAGGACATATACCAAGGCATTTTGAATCCAAATTGTTGCTTTAGATTGTAGGGAATATGTCCCAAGATATAGAACCTGTCCCAATCATTAGCGAATCAATATTAAACATACCTACTTGTTGTCACTTCACTCCACAACCACTGCGGTTTGGGGAATAAGCAGCATTAAAGTGGCATCACCTTAGTATATAATCCATGAACTCTAAAGTTTGATGGGGAATAGGGTAAAAAAAAATAATGCTCTAGAATAGTTGGTCACTTTGAAAGTGTTCACACAAGCATCCTGGTATTGAATCATTGGCACTAGAATATCTGGGTAGTTATTGCCAATATCTGTGTCAACAGAATAGGCAATGATTATTCCTAGGTAATGCAGAGAAGAATTAAGAGGATACAAAAGCTCTCTCTCAAACTATTCTCCCACTGATGTACCTGGCTAATCTGTGCACCAGGCTGAAATAACCTGCACATGCATATGCATGTGAGTGCATGTGAGTGCGCACACACACAGACATACATACAGAGTTTTTACAACCTTTGGTCTCCCCAATGGTTTATATGTTTGTTTGTTTTTTAATGTTAACAGCTCCAATCATGCTTCCCTCTTTGTTTCTGTGGTTACTCTAAAAAGGCAACCCAGAGCTCTGTTAGTGCACCATGTTTTCTGAAATAAATGTTGTCATTGCCTTTTATTATTTTTTTCGTAAATGGTAAAATACTGCATGTGTAAAAGGATATATAAAATCCTATACAGTTTAAAAAATAATGATAAAAAAAACTTTGATTTATTTAATATCACCATGGGTCCTTTTCTAATTTAGCTTAATAGTTAAGAATTTAGGCTTATATCTCATGCTGCGTGTGTTCAGTTCCCAAGCTCTATTGCTTGCTATCTTCATGAACTCAAGAATATTACAAACCTTCCTTGTGCTTAATTTTTCCAGTCTACAGAAAGGGAATAATAATAGTGTTACTTATCATGTAGGTTCTTTTTACCTTTAAATGTTAATACAAAGAAAGTATCTAGAGAATTAACTGGGACATAGTGTTAGCTATCATTATTATTAACATTGTTATTATTATTATTATTATGAACATTACAATCTCATTCTATAAACTGCAAGGGTAACCAATATTTTTAATTTTGTGTTAATACTATACTATATACTTCTATATACTTTATCAAATACATATCTGTCCCTAAATAACATGCTGTTTCTTTTGCATGTTATTGAATTTCCCAAAATGGAATGATATGATTTATATATTTCTATATTGCTCTATTTCCTAAACTTCCTGCTTTTTCAGATTCATAGACTTTCATACATATAGACTTAGACAAAAATAGGTTTACAGTTATAATACAAATAAATGATATAATAAGTAATGAAGAACAATACAAGAATAAAATAAACTCTTTTGTGTATGCACAACTATAAATACACTTTGCCTACTGCTGTAAAATAATTTCTTTATTTTTAGTTCTGTCTACTTTCTCATTCAATATTTGTTATATATTTGATTTGTTTCCTTTAATCTGCTGTTATAAGCAACTAGAGGCTGGTGCATGAAAATTCATACACTGGGTCAATGGGGGAAAGGGGAAAGAATATATGTACTAATACTGTATATGTAATACTTTAAACAATAAAAAAATTAAAAAAGATAAAATTCATACACTGGATGGGGGTCCCTCAGCCAGGCCTTTCCCCTTTAATATTCTGGGATTCCTTAGGGACAGGAGGCAACCCGGCAATCAGGGGAAGGTGATGCCCCATCACACCTCTGCTGCTGCTACTGCCAGCAGCATAAGTCTCAGCCGGCCTTGGTTACCTGAGCCTCAGGCAGCCCTGGGCAGCTGGGAAGCTGCCATCTGAGGCTTGGCTGTGTCTCTGGTTGGCCATGGGCAGCTGGGGAGCTGAAGGACTGGGGGACTTCAGAAGTAGGTGCACAGAGCTGAGGCGACTGAGCACCACCATCTGTGGCTGTGGGCACCGCCATCTTTGGTGGCATGGCAGTCAATTAGCATATTCCCTCCTTATTGGATGTGGGTGCCCATCTTTACAATGGTGTGAAGGTCATTTAGCATATTCCCTCTTTATTAGATCGGATGTAGTTATTCTTTTTTTAAAAATATATTTATTGATTTTTTACAGAGAGGAAGGGAGAGGGATAGAGAGTTAGAAACATCCATGAGAGAGAGACATCGATCAGCTGCCTCCTGCATGCCCCTACTGAGGATGTGCCCTCAACCAGGATACGTGCCCTTGACTGGAATTGAACCTGGGACCTTTCAGTCTGCAGGCAGACGCTCTATCCACGGAGCCAAACCAGTTTTGGCGGATGTTGTTATTCTTATACAATATTCTAATACAATATTGTTACATATGTCTTTGCCCTTTGGGTAAGCCCACATTCACTCTAAATCTTAGTCTTATTTTCTACTACTATTTTATATCTCATGCTACTTTTATATAAACATTCTTGGTTATATTTTCTTCATTTGAATAAATTTCTTATATTCATAATGATACCTTAGAGTGTTTCTCTTCTCTATTTTCTCCCATCTTTGGTTGCAGAAAATGAATTCAGACCTATTTTTTCTTTGAACTTTATGATTGTACTTTTCTATATTCCGGGTCCATATAACACACTGTCCTGCACAGACAACACCTATTGGATGTAGAAATTTCATAGAACATCATAAAGGATTGTCTCAAGAAGAGAGTTGTCAAAATTAAAGTAGTAGGATATCTGGGATTGAAAAAAGTTCATCACATAGAAAAAACTACCTTTAGTCTCAATTTTACTTCAGGATGGTTTCATGGGGAATTCTCCTACTAACATGGTACACTAACTAAATAGTGCATCCAGTTTCCTGGATTTAAACTATATTATGGGAAACTGTCACATCAAATTGTTTTTGTAAGTATAGATACATACTTCAATTCAGATTGTAGAAAAAGCTCTGTATTCTAATGCTCTCAGACACTAGCCTCTGATTATTCTGATGATTTTATTAAACCCATATCCGCACTGAAAAAAAGAAGTTCAAAAATGCATGTAAATTATATTTTTTTAGTTATCTCGAGAGTATTACATTAAATAAAAGAAGCCAGTCAGAGAAAGACTGGTACCATACAATTTCACTTATATGTGGACTCTAATGAATTAAATAAAGTAACAATAAAATAGAAACAGATTCATAGATACAGAGAAAAAATAGACAGCTGTCAGAGGGGAGTGGATAGAAGAGCTGGGTGAAAATGTGAAGGGATTAAGAAAAAAACCCTCATAAACACAGGCAACAGTATGGTGATTATCAGAGGGAAATGGGGTGGGGGGAGATAGAAAAGGGTAAAAGGGAGATACATGGTGATGAAAGGAGATTTGATTTGGGGTGGTAGACAAATAATACAATGTAGAGATGATGTATCATAGAATTATAACCCTGAAACCTATATAATTTTATTAACCAATGCCAACCCAACAAATTCAACTAAAACTTTAAAATAAATAAATAAAATGCTACTTCAGGAGGTAGGAAAATTGTATTGATATATCCTAGGATTGGTTAATCTGCATTCTTTTTCCTTTCTTCAAACAGATATGTTGTTTACTTTAACTAACCTAATATCTTGTATTACATAAATTATTCTACTAGTAAGATTCACTCATGAAATGAGATGCCAGAAACCATAAGAGAACTGCCTGTTTTTCTTTTCATAGGCTTTCATCTCATTTCACACTTTCACAGACTATCAATTCAATTCCCTGTAGCTTCTACGCTTCTTTCTGTATTGTAATTATTTATTTATTTTTAAATCTTATCATTTTTAAGAAACATTTTTTATTGATTTCAGAGAAGAAAGGAGATGGAGAGAGAGATAGAAACATCAATGATGAGAGAGAATCACTGATTGGCTGCCTCCTGCATGTCCCCTACTGGGGATCGAGCCTGCAATATGGGCATGCGTCCTTGACCAAAATCTAACCTGGGATCTTTCAATCCTCAGGCCAATGCTCTATCCACTGAGCCAAACCAACTATAACTCTTTCTGCATTTCGGACCATCTTGCATCCTTAATTAGTATCTTCTTTATTGCCACCTGCAGATAGAATATAAGAAAGAAGGAAAGTGGAGGCAAAAAGATGCTGTAGGATTCAGAGTATTTGATTAAGACTAAACCAGTTGCAACTTGTGTCATTTTCTTTTTCTTTCTTTTTTTTTTGTGGTTAATCCTCACCAGAGAATATTTTTCCATTGATTTTTTTTTAGAGAGAAGTGGAGAGAGGGTCGGAAGTGGGAGAAAGTGAGAGAGAGAAACATGAATGTGAGAGATATCAATTAAGTTGCCTCCTGTATGTGCCCAGACCTGATCCAGGGAACATGCAAGTCAGGTATGTGTCCTTCACAATTAAACCCATGACCCTTTGATGTGTAGTCCGACATTTTCATCACTGAACTACACTGGCCATGGCTCCATTTCATTTTTTTTCATTTCCTGTGCCAATGGTTTTCAAACTTTGTTTCCAACATACACCAGGTCCTAGGGAGAGTACTAGAGTTACAAGTACTACCTAAAAAAAGGGCTCTTTGGCTTTAATTTTTAAATAAAAATTAAAGAATTTTTGTATTCATTCAATAAATACATAATTGGGTACCTACTATGTGCCCAGCACAATTGTGGAGACGTTAAACAAGACTAACAAGGACCTGGTTCATCTATCTACAGTAATTATTCCAAACTGATTAAAATATTGCTCATTCCTGCAGAGTGATGTAGAAAAGGACACTCTCTTTAACTCAGATCATGTATGAACAAAGGACATATTCTTGCTATGGCATTTAGATAACTAGATGTCTGATTCATAGGCCTGGAATTAGGCCAAATATTTCCCTTTGTCTTGGACTAAAAATTCTTTTGTTTGCCTCTAGATCAGGATCTGGTTCTCTAATTTTCACTTAACTCTAATTGATGCTACTGAAATTTTTATCTTTGTAATGCAAAATCCAATATAGTAGGGCCCCTTTATAAGGCTGACATTCAGACACAGTATGAATATAAGCCCTATAAGTTATTCACATTCATAATTTTGCATTTGGAGAGACATAATTTAACCTACTCAAGTATTATTGTGTGATTTTCTTATGATGGCATTGTAATGTTGAAAGTCCAAATTTGAAACTTAAATAATTATTTTTAAGATAGATATAAATATATAAAATATATAATCCAAAACTTGATTGGGCTATTGGCAATAAAAAATTTAGTGAGACAATTCAGTGTCTGTTATGTCATGACAATAGTGACATTGTAAAATAATTTTTTACTTTTATTTTTATAAAGGAACCTGAAGATATATAGTTGCACCCTCTACTATATCAGTCAATCAGAGAACTGGTATCTTTCCATATGAAAAAATAATACATTGTCATTGCTGCAGCTGACAATATTAAAATTTAAATTATATCCCACCTTGCTGTCAAGATTGTATTAAACAAACTTAAATGTACAAAAAAAAGACAGTATAATAAAATACAGAATATGATAAATCATTGAGCTTCTCTATCTCATATATATGGAGAGAAGGTTGAATTAAATTGTTGAATCTTCCCTGCTCAAACTTTTCTCAATATTTCAACATTTGTAAAAAAGTGTAAAAGAAATAATTTAAATTAGCAGCAATTCTAGCCTTAGAAGATATTTCTTGCTTAGGCAAAAGTTATCTTTACAATAGGTCTAAAATCGATTTAAAATGTGTGGTCACCATGGACCTAATAGGAGTAGGAATCAGCTGTGTAGTGAAGAATTTAATTGAACAACTGCTCTAAGAGCTGAATTACAGAGTCACACTGATTAAGGGACTAGAATTAGATCTAGATGTTAGGAGGTACATGTATACCTTCTCTTCCAAAACAAACAAAAAAAATATAGTAGTACCTACTTCCTTTCCATTTGTAGTCATTATGGGAAATTTATAGTACATCATGGTAAAGGAATAAATAACTTCTATGAAAGTTGGTAAATTGGCACTGTTCCTCAACAGCCAAATAAAATATCAGTTTAATGTATAATAAGGCATAATATTTTCCTTAATATGTTCAGAATATATTTATGGAGCACCTACTATATAAATGTTACTGATCTATTTGCCAAGAAAACAGATATATAAAATAGTGATAATAACTATCATCATCATTAAGAACTCATACAATGATTACTATGGGCAGTCTCTCTACTAGGTGGATATGTAAAATCTTTCATTCAATACTAACAGCAGCCTAAGAGATAGGGACAATTATTACAGCCATTTCAATAATGAGTCATGGGAGCTGGCTATATATTAAGTAAATAGTAAAGTGGATATTCAAACCCAGGCTGTATGATTGAGTCTACACACTCATGAAAAGGATAGTCCAATTGGCAGAGAAAGATAATCATTAAAAAATGAATTAAAAAAGAGAGTTTCAGCTAACAATAATAGATATAAAGAAAAGAAAACAGAATAGTGATTTAAAGAGTGGCTGGGGGAAGCAATACTAGATAGATTGGTGAGAGAAGGTATACATTGCATTTAACAAATACTGAGTACCACAATGTATCAATTACTTATTTAAGCCTTAGAGATTCATAGTGAAGAACCAAAGTTTCTACCCCATGAAAGTTGAATATGGGTAGAAGAGACAGTTCAAAACAATGCCCCAAATGAACATATGGCTATAAATTATATTCACAATTTTATAAGTTTAACAAAGAAAATACAAGGAGCTGATTTAGATGGAGAGGAAGTGGTCAAGGAAAGCATCTCTGAAAATAAGGTACTTAGGTTACATCCTGAAGAATTAATGAATTCACCATATGAGGTGGAGAGCATTCTACAGTAGGGGAAATACATATGCAAAGTAACTAGGTATGACAGTGTGATGCTTTCAAGAAACTGAAAGAAAGCCATTAATATTAGATCATAGAAATCGAGGAGAGAAGGCTGAGAGGTGTCGAAAAATCAAAAGACTACTGTGTGGAACTGGAAGGAGCACACTTAAAAGTAGATAGGCAGCCCAGCCAGCGTGGCTCAGTGGTTGAGCGTTGACCTATGAACCAGGAAATCACAGTTTGATTTTAGGTCAGGACACATGTAGGCTTGATTCTCAGTGTGGGACATGCAGAAGGGAGCCAACCATGATTCTCTCTCATCATTAATGTTTCTATCTCTCTCTCCCTCTCCTTTTCTCTCTGAACTCAATAAAAATACATATGTTTTTAAAAGTAGGGAGATTCAGTCAGAAAAAATATTCCTGTGACCCTACTTGGAATTTATCTTGCTATTATTTAAAACCAAGTGTAGGTAAGTTGGGCCTCAGTCACTCCATTACAGCATTCGTAAGAGGTTCAAAAAAGGTGGACTCTAGTAACGCTAAGAATGGAATAGAAAGACAAAGGCTTAAGGGCAGGGAATGTTTTATTAACTACTATAATCCCAGTGCTTGGCATATGGTAGATACTCAGTGATAATTTGAAGAAGTGAGTTAAACTGAACAAATCTGGAGATTGTGAATGTATAATTACTCACCAGAATGAAATAGTATAAGGCCTAGGGAGATTCACCACTGCACATTAAATCTTGA
>PVJN01016315.1:0-42632 GCA_004026805.1 Lasiurus borealis
CCGGGAATCATTTTGTTTGGGAGATGTGACTAAGTGGGCTTATTTGGTTGATGGCTCTCCAGTATCCATGGCAGTGGGTATGGCTGGGAAGTAGGGAGGGACTGGAAATACGGAGGAGTGAGTGTGGAAAGGCAGAAGCCAGGAGGAGAAGGGCACACACACACAGTGATCATGAAGCCTGGCGTTAACCAGTGTCCCTGGCTGGGAGGGCGCGTACCTTCCCTCGCCGGCTGTAGCAGTTCCCTCAGGAGCTGGGGAGCTGAGGAGAGAGGCTTTGGTGCACAGAGAGACAGATGGCAAAGCCAGTTTGGCCACCGGTAGAAAGCTATTTATGTGACTGCATGTTAGCTCTTCTGCCAAGCAGGACACATGCCTGGTGTGTTCCAGCAGCAGCAGCTAGTGCATCTGGGAAGTGGGGGGGAGGGCAGCTGTCAGCCTTCCTCCCCAGAATGTAGACTTGGGTCAATCTGTGAATAGGTATTGTTTGTATTCTTTTTGATCCCTGTCCTTAACCATAAGAAATATAATTTATAATCATGCTTAAGAGCAATCAGAAAGTACCCTTTTTCTTATCATGTTTAATTAACTTAAATTCTTTCTCAGAAGATGATCAGAGCACAGCTTTCCCTTACAAGCTTTTGTCAAGTTAGGAAAGACACTGCCTTTTTATCCAGCTTGCTCCTTAAACTTTACTGCTAGTTCCTATAGAAGATTAAGAGCACCGGACTTAAGTCAGGAGGTCTGAGTTAATCCCCCTTCACTGTAGGGCCTGGTTACATGACAGTTGGGCAGGTCACTTAATTCTTTTGTGTCCAGTTTCTCTTGTCCTACTTATAAGAGACATTAGTAAGGTTATATACTGTTTGGAAATTGCTTGGTTAGTTCATTTGAAATTGCAGCCTAGGTCAGTCATTTGCCTAATTAGTTGGGCCTTTCCATAACATCTTGAGAGTCAAGAAGTCCAGAAAGGACATGAGGCAGAGGGAAGAGCTGCAGCAAGAATTAACAACCAACTGGGACAGACTGCTTATATTTTAAGGTGTTCACATTGTTTTTGCAAACGTGGATTTTTTTTGTGTGCATTTTCAGAATTGTGTGTTTAAGTGATTTCTGTTTTTAATTGCCCTGTAAGATGCCTCCTGCAGGCACTAAATACTTGTTAGGTTTATGTAATTGTTAGGTCTTGATGCTTTGAATATTCCACAGATGTGCAAAGATATCGGAGGGGGTTCTGTGAGACTTGAAGATTGACTGCTGATTTCAGTTATGTAGCAATCAGAAAATACTTAGCACCTAAAACAAATATTGGGATTGAGATAAAAAAGGAGATAATTGAGTTAATTGTCCTTGAGTTGAATAAAGTTTAAGCTAGGGGACATGTCCTCTCTGTATTGTGCTAAGTTCTTGAAGAAACAAAGGATACACAGACACACATGATAAAAAGTTAACAATTCAGTGACAAGTCAGTATTCTGATTTTGCCAGGAAATTCTTGTAGGTTGGAGAAGGTTTGCTGGAACTTTGGGAACTCATTGGTGTTTTAAGTAAGGCATAGCACCTTGTCAGATTGAAAACAGCTGAGAAGAAACCAGAATACCAATAGTGTCTGAGGGCTATGGGGAGACCAGTTGGAATAAAGATTTCATTTTGGGTAGTAGAGTGGGATGAATGGAAAGGTCAGTTTCAGATTATGGTGGTCCATAAAAGCGAGATTGGGAATGGGGACTTGATATCCTGTGGAGAATGGCTGAAGGTTTTTCAGCAGAATCTGGACATAGTGGGAAAGAGATTGCTGAGAGGTCGTATGTGACATATGGGTGGACTGGAGATAACTGTGAAGGTAGGAAGGAGCTCCAGAGACAAGAGTCTAGGATCCTTGACTTACTTTGTAGAGTGGAGATCATTGACTGGAATCTTTTTTAAACGGTTTTCAGTCCTTTATTTTCCCCTCCCTTCCCCTCCCCTCCTCTCTTTCAATGAAGTTTAAACTATGTAGTTTAGATACTTGTGATCTGTAGAAATGTGTGACATATTTGCCAGAAAGAGCCATAAGCCATATATGCTTTTTTTCATAAATTTTATGTTAGGCATTCTTGAGAGGATATGTTTTATGCTGGAGGGAAATACATATTTTTATTTTATTTTTTATTCTTATCCGATGACATTTATTGATGAAGGGGGGGAGAGGGAAAGGGAGAGAGGGAGAGAAGGAAGGGGGAGGAGAGAGAGAGAAAAAAAATCTATGGGAGATAGAAATCATTGATGGATTGTTGAGTCTCGTATTCGTCTTGACCAGGATTGGAACCCGTATCCTGAGTGTGTGCCCTAACCGGGAATCTAACTGCAACCTCATCCATGGGATGACTTTCCAAACAACTGAGCCCAGTGGCCAGGGCCCAAAATACATATTTTTAAAACAAATAATTCTTACAGTTATTAAGCACTTACATGGCTATATAAATGGCTATATAAGATGCTCTTTATTAAACTTAGATTGTCTAGTTGTGTGTGTGTGTGTGTGTGTGTGAAAGAGAGAGAGAGAGAGAGGAGGGAGGGGAGGGAGAAAAGCTGGAGGGGCCCTCATATGTGAGTCTGCTGTTATCACAGATATGGGAAGAATGTTAGTGGCAGCCAGGACTAGAATTTAAGTCTTCCAAGTCTTGGTTTTAGTACTTCTTTAGGCTTTGCTATTTTAATAATTTCGCCTTGTTCTCCTCAGGACAACATAAAAACTCTTTCGCTGTCTTTCTGTTTATTGTTTCCAAGAAATGGTTCATGTGGTAATTCCTTTTGGAAAAATTTCATTGCTGCTGCATCGAAACATAGGGAAATTTAGAAGACTTAAAAGAATTTCACTTCATAAACCCGGTTTCCTTATTTGTAAAATGGGACTGCTGCAGAGAGCCTTGAGGATTGACTAAAATGGTGTGAAAGTGCTTTGAAAACACAGATGTTAAGCATAGCCAATGGACACAAGACACGGGGTGGGGGAATGTGCGGGGGCATGTGCGGGGGTGGGATGGGGTGGGGGCTGGAGACAGGGAGAAGGTCAATGGGGGGAAAAAAAAGACATGTACTACTATTTGTAATACTTTATAAACAATAAAATAAAATAAAAAAAAAAGAAAGCACAGATGGTAAGTGGTCGTGTAGATTCTGTTGTCTGCCCAGACTACATTTTTTCTCTCTCTGACAATCCAAATTTTGTGCAGGGGTCTATACCTTTCCCCAAATGACTCAGGGGAAAGTGGTTAGGGCTAATTCTGATTAGTAACTCAGTAGTTCTCAATCATGGCTGATCTTTAGAATCACATGGGACGCTATAAAAAAAGACCTGCAGTCAGGGTTGAGAATCCTTGAACTCAGGTGTGGTAAACCTACTTTCTAGGCTAGTAACTGGTTTGAAAGTGAGGCGATAGCTAAGTTTCTGGCCAGTGAGACATGGGGGAAAGTCTTTTGGAGACTTCGGGAAAGATTGCCTTTTGTGTGAGGTGTCTCATAAAGAGAGTACTTGCCCTAACCAGGTTGGCTCAGTGGATAGAGTGTGGGCCTGCGGACTGAGGGTTCCTGGGTTTGATTCAGGTCAAGGGCATGTACCTTGGTTGTGGGCACATACCCAGTGGGGGGTGTGCAGGAAGCAGCTGATGTTTCTCCCTCTCTGTCCCTCTCCCTTCTTCTCTGTAAAAAAATCAATAAAATATATTTAAAAATTTAAAAAAGAAAGGGTTCTTCATTTTTCTGTGGTGTCTGGTTGTGTTGTCTAGAGCAGTGGTTGGCAAACTGTGGCTCTTTGGCCCCTTGAGTGTGGCTCTTCCACAAAATACTATGTGCGGGTGTGCACATATAGTGCGAATTAAACTTTGTGGCTCATGCGCAGGAGTTGGTTTTCAGCTCAAAAGAAATTTCAATCGTTGTACTGTTGATATTTGGCTCTGTTGACTAATGAGTTTGCCGACCACTGGTCTAGAGCCTCGGCCACCATCCTGGGACCGTGAGTGAAGCCAAAGCAAGGACTATGGAACAGAGAGGTAACGAGTCTGAATTTTGGTGCCACTGTGGGAGCCATGAATTGTCTCAGATTATTGTCTTCAGGGAAGCCCACCTATGGATATCTTGTTGAATGGCATAAACCAGTTTCATTTAGGTTTTCTTCTACTTAGCACCCTCATTTTTTTTTAAATTAATTGTTTAAGTATTACATAAGTCTCCTTTTTTCCCCATTGACCTCTCCCTGGCCATTCCATCACCCAGTACCTGCCCTCACCCCCCTACTGTCTGTGTCCATGGGTTATGCTTATATGCATGCATACACATCCTTTGGTTAATCTCTTAGCCCCCTCGCTTACTTGCCTTCCCTCTGAGGTTGGACAATCTGTTTGATGCTTCCATGACTCTGGATCTATTTTTGTTCATCAGTTAATGTTCATTATATTCCACAAATGAGTGAGATCATGTGATATTTATATTTTCCCAACTGGCTTTCTTTTGCTTAGCATAATGTTCTTCAGGTCCATCCATGCTTTGCAAATGATTAGAATTCCTTCTTTTTTACAGCGGCATAGTATTCAATTGTGTAGCACAGGTTTTTAGTCCACTTATCTGCACTTAGGCTGTTTCCATCATTGACTTTCAGAAGAGGAGGATATTTAAATTAAGTTTTTTTTTTTAATTTTTTATTTTTAGAGAGAGAGGAAGGGAGAAAGAGAAACATTGATATGAGAGTGAAACATTGATTAGCTGCCTCCTGCACATCCCTACAATTCTTAGCTATTGTAAATTGTTTAGCATCCTAATTTTGATGGAGTGGTGTAATTGGAAATTTTGCACTGTTGCTCCTATAAGTAGAATTTAGAGAGGTATAGAAATAAAATGCTATTTAAAGATAGAATTTTTCTCTGAATGGGAAAGGATACTCATATATATTCTTTGCTCCAAGAAATCACATGGACACCCCTCCCACTGCCACCATCCTCCTTCACACTTTAGGGCATCCATCTCCTGGAATAAGTCTGAAACTCTCGCTGGGGGTTTTACTTCAGGGGGCTAGTCTCATACATGAATGTAGACTTGCTGTAAAAATAATTGCTATCAAATGAAGGCGGTCCCTGAATCCATTTAGAGTACGTAGTTCTCTCATTTAAAGCCCTCCAGTAGCTGAGACCGTGTTTGTTTATATATTTTACTGGGTCAGTTTCCTGGTCAGTTAGCGATGTCCTCTGGGTCTTTGACACATTGCCTTTTCCCTTCCCCCCCAATTACTCCTTTTTGCTTAGTTTTCTTTTGGAGCATGTGTGTGGGAGACTAGGGAGCATCATTGACTTTCAGAAGAGGAGGATATTTAAATAAGTTTCTTTTATTTTTTATTTTTAGAGAGAGAGGAAGGGAGAAAGAGAAACATAGATATGAGAGTGAAACATTGATTAGCTGCCTCCTGCACATCCCTACTGGGGATTGAGCCCACAATCCCAGCATGAACTCTGACTAGGAATCGAACCAGCAACCTTTCCATGCACAGGACAATGACCAACCAATGGAGCCATTAACAAAAACAAAAAACAACAACAAAAAAAAAAGAAAGAAAAAGAAAAAAATATGTTTATTTCATAGAGGAAGAATGAGGCAGAGAGAAATAGAAACATCAATGAGAGAGAATCATTGATCAGCTACCTCCTATACACTCTCTATGGGGGATGGAGCCCGAAACCCAGGCATGTGCCCTTGACTGGAATCAAACCCAGAACCTTTCAGTCCGCAGGCTGATACTCTATCCACTAAGCCAAATCTGATAAGGCCAGTGGAGCCATTTTATTAAAGAGAGAGTGTGGGGGAGTGAATAGAAAAAGAGAGAGAGAGAGAAGAAGAAACAAAAATATGGATATGAAAGAGACACATGGATTGGTTGCCTCCCACATGCTCCCTGACCAGGGCCAGGATGGAACCTGCAACCCAGGTACATGCCCTTGACTGGAAATGGAACCCGAGACCCTTTTGTCCAAGATTCGACATTCCAACCACTTGGCCATATGCTGGCCAGGGCATGTTTAATCTTTAGAGGAGCTGATGAGACAGAATGATGTAGAAGATTAAGATCATAGACTGAGGTATTAGTGTGTCTGAGTCTGAAGCATAGCTCAACCACTCACTAACAACGGAACTGAGGTCAGGGTGCTTAGCTTTTCAGTATCGATGTTGTCATTTGTAAAGCAGAGATTTCATTCTTTCTACCATCAGTGGTTAAATGAGTTAATATGTGTAAAGTGTTTAGAATAAGTACTCAAATATTAACCATTGTGATGCATTATTTTAATTGTGGTATGTGTTTTAATATGAAGGCTCCTATTTTGCTTGAGAAATCACTGCTGTGGCCCAGAGACTAATATTTAACCTTTTAGTGCTTATTTACCCTAAGAGTATATTTGTCTAAATCACCCTTACCAGTGACCAAGGAGCTAGACAAACTTGTCAAACTATGGAAAGGCTTCCAAGGTTTGAATGTAGTTCAGGATGCTGGAAAATCTTGAAGGTTAAGTTGATAGACCAAAGCTAAGTGGCATTTGGGAAAAATAGTTCCCAGAATTTATTTCTGGTTCACAAAGATTTGAAGATGAAATAGAAGGTGTCACTAAGGCTGTTGTCAATCAAGTGGGCTGCCAACAGTGGAGACTCACCCAATTAGCAGCGGGAGCTGGATCATGTCCTCTCTTCCAGGGGATGGTGAGGAAGAGTGGATATGACCTGGAGATCTCTGCTCAAGGTCTTGAAATGACACCCTCAATGCTGGAGCCTTCAAGGGCTTAACCATTACAGTGGTACTTTGGAAGGATATTTAGTGTTTAACATGCAGGAAATCCTAAAAAATTAGTGGACAGTGCTTGTGCTTGCTGTGGGAAATTCACAACGAGGAAAAGAAGGCAACCAGAGACATCTGTAAGGGTAATGGTTATTCTGAAGAGCTATTAGGTAATCCTGTTCTCTGCAAAAGAGTCATTCAAGTCCCCGGGACAAATTTCCTAAGGGTTTGAAACCTCTGTGACTCTAATAGCTGCATATCACCTTATGATTTTGTTTTTTGGCATCATAAGAGATGCCAAGATAGAAATATTTGCTATAAATCATGCTTTAAGAGATTGCTTATGTGGCAGGAACAGATAAATCATTTACATTTGACCACAATTAATAATATATGGTGTCTTTTGTTGCTGTTTCAGTTTGATGTTAGAAATGTAACTTAGAAAATATTTGTTTGAGATTTTTGTGTTGTCTTGAATTGCCTTTGACTTTATACATCTTGTTTAAAGAAAAGTTGGCTTTATCTCAGGATTTGTAGAAGAGTGTTTAGACATTTCTAGATTACAAATCTGATTAGGGGTGTCTTGGATATTTGACTAGTTTCCTGTCAGTGAAATTCCATTCCAGAGACACATAGGTGATTCCAAACTGTACTGAAGGGGATTTTATATTATACTTAAGGTGTATTTAATTTAAATAATTTTAATAACAGTAGCTAACTTTTATTAAGCATTTACTATTTGCTTTAGTTTGTGTTAAATTCAGGGCAGGCATTATTTAGCATGAAGACTTAGTGAAGTATGTTATTATTTACCCCGTTTTGGAGATTAAGATACTGAATTTAGAAATGTTAATAGCTTGTCCAGATCACTAAATTTGTCAGTGGTGGAGCTGGAATGTGAACCCACATTTGCCAGACTCCAACTTAACCACAGTTATAAGCTGTCTCCATAGAGGTGTAACTGCGGTCTTCTGTTAAGGGAAGTTAGGATGATAAATCCTGGTTATCAGGAATGTGTGTACATTTCATGATCAAGTTAGGAGACTGTTCTTATAATCTTAGCACAATGACCATGATTTAAAATATGAATTTTTAGGCTCTCTAAGATGATTATTGTAAATAAAACTGATGGCTAGCTTGTATAGTATTGATGTCAGAGACTGGGTTGGTTCACTTAAAAAAACAACAAAACACCAAAAAACACACACACACACACACACACACAACAAAAAGCTTCCTTCTCCTCAGTCTCTCTCTCACATCTACCTCTGCCCTTCTTTAGACCTTCTTTCCTCCTCAATATGCATCTTACTCTTTAGTAAATTTTAATTTTGTCCTCACACTTTAGTATTAGGCTTTTTTAGTTTAAAAGTTTGTGAGATGTTTTAGTAATATGAAAAGATATTAAGAAACTCATTATAAACATCTTTGTATTTGCCTCTCAATTTAAGAAATGAAAGCTTCTCCAGTTACAACTACCTCAAGTCTGGTGTTTACTGTTCTTAGGCATTTTAATTCATCTGAACACATT
The DNA here is from genome assembly GCA_004026805.1 of Lasiurus borealis. Taxonomy (NCBI): domain Eukaryota; kingdom Metazoa; phylum Chordata; class Mammalia; order Chiroptera; family Vespertilionidae; genus Lasiurus; species Lasiurus borealis. The sequence continues at coordinate 8,321 of PVJN01016315.1, forward strand.
CCTAAAGAATGGTACATTTTATATGATTTTAGACTTTATATAGTGGTTTTATGCTATGTGTTTTGCAACTTTTTTCCCCCTCAACATCATAATTGTGAGACTTATCCATGTGGCTGCCTGTGGCTCTGTTTAATTTAGGTGCAACTTTTTTTCTTACAACTGGCATTTAAAAAGATTTTGTCGATTGATGTTCTGTAAATAACACGAATTCAATGATATATCTTATATTTCAATCATTTTTTGATTATGAAACAATATATTTTGGAGAATTTCCTCATTATGAAAGCCTTCTTGTAATTAATTTCATAAAATTTCAAACACTAGCTTTGACAGCAATCTGAATTTTGAAAACATTTAGGATTTTTTTAAAAAATATTTTTGAGTTATAAAACAGCATAGATCATCAGAGCAAGCGAGGGTAAATTTCAGGACTGTAAGAAATAATTAGTCTGACTCAAGAACAAAAAAAAACCTTTAAAAGCCTTTATACTTTATTGAAACTAGTCTTCCAATAATAATAGGTAGAGAAAAAAATGATGTTTGTATTCACAAACAAACTGCGCATTAAGCACGGTCAGTCTAGTTAGGTCAGATGAACGTGATTTTTAGGCAGGGATCGGTCGGCATTTAGCGATAGGCCTCAAAGCAAACAGGAACCACAGCCTGCTTTACTTGATTATCCTAATATAGGAGCATAATTTATAGACTAGCCAAGGGGATGCTTTTGTAATGAGAGGGCCTTAACATCCTCCTCTTTAAACAAACAGACAGGCAAACACACGGAAAAAAAACCCTGATGCTTTACATTCTTAGGGCAGGCATCTTTTCTAAGCGTCAAGGTCCACAGGAATGACACCTGCATTGCTACCGCTGATAGGCCTGCTTCCCAGGTTGAACTTGAATTTCCTCCCCATGTTTCCTGAGGAAGAGGTTAAGTCTGTGCCACTTAATATTTCAATGCTGAGTGTGATTTCTCCTTCCTTGTTGCTTCGTTCACCCTGGGGCACTGTCTGCCTTCCAGAGCACCATCCAGCAGTGAGTTACGGTGAGGCGTGTTGCTGAGGAAGTCAGTTTGGCCAAAGTTCTGTCACCTCAGGTCTGAATACAGGATGCTTCATATTCTAAAAAAAAAAAAAAAAAAAAAACACAAAAAACCGGTGCCTTTATCTCTGACTCTAAAGTTGGCTCTGCTACTTAATAGCAGTAGTAGACTTGAGCGAGTTGCTTAAACCCTCAGTGCCTTTATTAGTAAAATGGAGATAGTAAGATACCGCATGGGGTGATGTTATTTATACTTCACGTTACGTATTACAAGATCTTAGAACTCTGCTTGGCCCACGGGAGGACTGGGAAGCCGAGGGGGAGGAGCTGCTTCTTCCTTCTTCGTTCCTTGAATGCTATTCTGACTTCCTTGGTTGAACTGGAACACAGTTATTAGCTTTATTGCTGGTGACAGTAGAAATAGTCTGTGAACACATTCTTTTTCTCTCATGAGCTAACAATATTTTGAAGCACAGGGCTGAGTATAGACCTCTCATTTATTAAATAGGAGAAAACATTTGTAATAGTGTCATTCAGCATATTACTGAAGATCTTTGCTTGATGGGGACAAAGCCAAAAAAAAGTGCAAGGGGATGGAGTGTTACTGACATGCCATTACTTTTATTTGAGAATCTGGCAGATGGTACTTCTGCCATTCTGACACACAGTATTGCTTTTTCTGTTGTGAAATGCAGGTCAAAGGGAATACAGGTCTTTGAAGTCAAATGTACATACTATGTGCCCTTGGGTAACTTACTTAAATTTCTCTGTGCCTTGATTTCCTCTTCTGTAAAATGTGGGTATTAATTTTATCTCCCTAAATGTTGGCAAGCATTACGTTGTTAATTATTTGGGGAGCATTTGGAAAATAGTCTGAACCATAGGGAACCCGATATGTGTTTGCTAAGTGTAGAAACAGTTAAAAATCTGTTCTGTCATCAGTATAGTAATGTCATTTATAACAATGGGCGAGATGTGTCATTCCCAGGTCATTGAATTCCACCTATTGTGGACCGCTTGCTAGAGGTTTAACAGTGCAATGAGATCCTGTGCCTTGGCAGAAGTTAGAATTTGAATGGGAGAGACAGAAGATCAGTTAAACAAGTAAATGTCATTCACATTGTGAAGTTGAGAGTAGGATGTTGGCCAAAGTTAACAGGACTAACTATATTAGGGGTTCAAAGAAGACTTCAAGGAAGTAGTAACTTCTAACCTGAAACCAGAAGGAAGTCGTAGGAGCGTTTTGTGCTGAGGGTACAGAGGAATTCTCCAAGCACAGTGAAATGGGGCCAGGAGGCCAGAGGGAGCATGAACTGTAGCTGGAAGAACATCTTAGGTGGGCTGGGGAGTGGGGCAGGGAGCCAGTGCAGAGAAGGAAGGACCCTGTTACAGAGGGGATGGGGGCAGTGCTGGGAAGGGCTGGGGAAGTAGGTTAAAGACTTCAGACTTCATTCTGAGGACAGCAAGCAAGAAGTGATTGAAACATTTTAAGCAGGGGATTGGCATCATTTGAATTATATTTTAGAAAAGTTTCTTAGGCTGCAGTTGTGAGAATGGATTTGAGGAAAGGAGGACTGGAGGACAGTCACCTAGGCCAGACTTTGGTGGCCAGAGAGGCAGGTACTTGAGGAGTCAGGATTTAGGAGCTGCAGGCTCTGGCAGGTGATGGGGTGTAGGGGCCTAGATCATTCCTCAGTCCCTGTCTCAGGCTGCTGAGTGATGACTGAGGTAGTCCAGCCAGAAGAATAGGTTTTCTGGGAGAGATACATTTAAAAAAAAATATATATATATATATTATTGATTTTTTTACAGAGAGGAAGGGAGAGGGATAGAGAGGTAGAAACATCAATGAGAGAGAGACATCGATCAGCCGCCTCCTGCACACCCCCACCGGGGATGTACCCACAACCAAGATACATGCCCTTGACCGGAATCGAACCAGGGACCTTTCAGTCCACAGGCTAATGTCCTATCCACCGAGCCAAACTGGTTTTGGCAGCTAAACCGGTTTTGGCCATTTTTGGTTTTGAATATAATGAGAATGAGGTGCTTTTGAGGTATCCAATAGACATATTCAGTAGTGTGTGTGTTTTATGAGTTTTTCAGGGAATAGAGCTGGAGAAATAAGAAGATTCCCGGGGCACAGCATATAAGTAGGAATTGACATCATGTAATTGGATAGCAAACCGGCCCAAAGAGAGAATGTAGGAGAAGGCAGGGTGGCACAGGGTGAGTCCTGAGGAACAGCCAGCTTTTAAGGAGGGTGTAGAAGAACTTGAGAAGGATGTTTGAGAGTGTAGCCATTGACGAGAGAGGTGGAATCCCAAGAGAGGGTTGCACAAGCCAAGGAGAAAGAATGTTTAGAAGTAGGAGGAAGCAGACAAGGTCATGCTACAGAGGTCAAGTATGATGAATCCAGGTGACATTGCATTAGCAAGACAGTGTCCTTGGTAATAGCTAGGAGAGTACTTTCTGGCACAGGAGGGAGGGGAACCCAGTGCCAGAGGGTTGAGAAGACAGTGCAAGGAAAAGACATGAGCCTCTGGTACAGATAGAGCTCCTAGTCATTGGTTAATGGGTGTGATTTGAACAAGCAGAAGCAAGTATCCAATAGAGAAGGGAGGGACGACTCAGAGAATATTCCAGAGTAGAAAGTGGTTCTGAATAGAGAAGAAGATGCAATTCAGTTTCCAGGGGGTGGGGGGAAACCCCCTTCATCTATTTAAATAACAGAAGGGGTGGAAATGATGGGATTATTTATACCCAGGAAGATTTGCAGATTTGTTTTAGGACATTGAGCCAATGAACTGATGCTTTTTAGTGGCAAGATAGCTTTCATTAATTAATTGTTTTAATTTCTCACCCAACACATTCTTTTTCTGTTTAGTGAATATATGGCTTGTAAGAGTTGTATCATAGTTTGAACTGGATGGATGGAATATAGATGTTAAACAATTAAGAAGAAGAAGTAATGAGAGAAGGGGGGAAAAAAAGAGGAGTAAAATGTCTGGATAAACAACCAACGCTCAAAGCACCAAGAAATACTTTTATTTCAGACTTTATTCTGCTGGCACTTAAAAGTTGAGTACTTCATTCAAATATTCCTTATTCTTTGTTTTAAAGAATGTGTTAAACAAAAACATGTTTTTCTTTTTCACTGAAAGACACTGCTGATTTTTATGTCTTAACTCCATAGAATAGTGCTGGTTCACTTTGTATTCCCTAGAGAAGAAAATGCTTCTGGCAACATCTGGGAAGATTCTGGGACTTCAAAATTTCTACCGTTTTGTCTGAGAGAAGAGGTGGGAATGGAACCTAGAAGAATTAAAAATGCAATAATATTTTGTGACCTAGAAAGAGCTTTTCTCCCCCTTTTTAGCTAACTAAATAGGTTCTAACTAGTTTAAGGAGTGATTGCTAGAGGAAAGAAATTCTTAAGAAAGATGAAACTAGACCTAACCGGTTTGGCTCAGTGGATAGAGTGTCAGCCTGCAGACTCAAGGGTCCCAGGTTCGATTCCAGTCAAGGGCATGTACCTTGGTTGCGGGCACATCCCCAGTAGGGAGTGTGCAGGAGGCGGCTGATCGATGTTTCTCTCTGATCTGTTTCTAGTTCTCTATCCCTCTCCCTTCCTCTCTGTAAAAAATCAAAATATATATGAAAAAAGATGTAACTCTACAAGTGCAGTGATATGTAGATGGCCCTTTCCATCTGTATGCACTGACTGGAGGCATGCAGTGTGCCTTCCTGGAGGTGCAATGTGGGGGCTTTTAGGTGCATCAAAGGAAGGGATTCTGGGACTTCAGTGGAAGAGTTCATTGCTTTTGACCCTGGAGCCAGAGTTGATGGCCTGTTTTTGTGAAAAGCATAGGACAGGGTTTAAAATTAACCTGAACACCTTTTTTATTTTGGTCAATTTTTTTTGGCATAAAACAAGCTATATGTACCCATTCATTTCCTTCAGTTACAAGTGAGAGAAACCAAATGAAAACTAATTGAAGCAAAAGAGGGAATTTTTCGCTCCAATGAGTGAAATATAGTGAGGGCCTTGCTTTATACATGCACCTGAACCCAAGGGTTCAGACAGTCTCAGTAGGTCTTTTTCGGCATTTCCCTCCATTGGTTTGACCCTCAGAATAGCACTCTTCACATGATGGCGATAGCTTAAGTTTTATGTTTTTTTGTTCTGAGAATTCTAGAGAAGAGCGCTTCCTTTTTCTTAGAGCTGTTGTCCTCAAATAAATGATTTTGACACCTTGAAGACATTTTGGATTCTCATAATTGGGAGGTGCTACTGGCAGCTCGTGGGTAGAGCCCAACGATGCTGCTAAACATCCTACAGTGCTCCTACAACAAAGAATGATCCAGCTCCATGTGTTACTTGTGTTGAAGTTGAGAAACCCTGCTTTAGAGATAGGGAGATCATATAGTCTAAATCAGGATACTTTTCAGAGTAAAATTATGCCAGGACAAAAGGCATAAGCTGGGATTGTCCCAAGTAAACCTGGACATTTGGTTGCCTTCCCTAATGCTCCATCAGTCCCGGGTCACTTGCCAGCCTAGACCACTGAGACACTGCAGATGGTGTACTTCAGCCAGCCTGGTGATGCACTATCCACTGGGGTGAAGAAGCAGGCAGCAGGTGGTGGTCTCCTTCAAAAGAACATCAAGGCTCATAACAAAGAGATGTGGAGAACATTAAAAAAAAGATGATGTTCACTATGTAAGAGAAGATAGCAAGTGGAATATTAGTGTGCCTTCTACTTTTTTTCCCATTGCTCAGTTGATTAATTTTAACCAGAATAGAGAAGGGTGGGAGAGATGGAAGGTTGGAAATGAAGACTGGTCTTGTGACTTGCCTGGATACAAAGTCATGGTTGTTGATATGTGTTGACTAGTGTGTGTGCCTTATATTAACCTCTGAAGTATGGGGTGACTGTGACACTTTATTGATCATTGTGGAAAAAGCTTAGATTAAAATAAATATTTATAACATTTTAACTTGTTGCAGGCCAAGAACATACTTAAGTAAATAAATAGTGATTTGCTGGCTTCATTTAAATTCCTGACACTAACAGTGTGCTCCGGCTTAGTTTGGGAAAAATAAATTCTTGCTTAGGAAAACTGATCTTTGTGAAAGTAATTCATCCAACAGAGTAGATTTGAGTAATTTTACATTTTTTTCTTAAAAAAATGTTTTTATTGATTTTACAGAGAAAGAAAGGGAGAGGGAGAGAGAGGTAGAAATATGGATGGGAGAGAGATATCAATTGGCTGCCTCCTGCACACCCACTACTGAGGATCCAGCCTGAAAATAGGCATGTGCCCTGACCGGGAATTGAACCAAATGCCTCTTGAGGAATGGGTGGATGTTGAACCACTGAACCATCCTAGCTGGGCTCTTTTTCCTTTAAAACAAAGAAGTGTGTGTGTGTGTGTGTGTGTGTGTGTGTTCTGATTATCTTTATTTATAATTTTTTTCTTTTTGAAATAACAAAGCTTTCTTTTTGTTAGAATGAGTTTGAAGACTTACTTGAAAGTTTTATGCTATGTAAGCTATGGAAATCAATATATTGGCTTTCCCAATCTATACTTATCCTTTGTTAGAAAACTTTATAGGCTTGACTTTGTCGATGCACAATTAACTATATAACTTGTATTGGAAAATATAGCACAGTATTTGAAATTTTATTATTTATTTTAAAATTGCATAGTGATAAACCTTAAGGAAATAGCAGAATATTTACATGTGAGTGAGGAAAAATAGGGATAATTAATCTATGGAAAAATTTATAGCTTTACTAAAAAAAAAAGTAATTTTGAAAGTACTGTTTTATATAAATGTGTTTATTGAGGTGGTTTAAAAAAACTGAACTTAGAGCAGTTTTATTCTTTCTGATTTTATATATATATTCCTGGTTTAATTGTAAATTTGAAGTCAATAGAGAAATCCTGTAAACATCCCGAAAAGTTGTCCAAAGAAGTTATATTCTTCTAAAATTGTGTGCTGGTCTCTGGAAATATTTTCCTAGTACATTTTATTGGACATGCTGGATACTATCTAAAGTACGAATTTGAAAGCAGGTTAGTGACCTATTTGGAGTATTTTCATTGATTGTCTAGGGGGATGGAGATGGTTAAATAACATTTGATGTGAATTCTGAAATCTTTTAGAGTTGACTGCTTTCTTCATTGATATTCTCTGAAGGCTTGCATGCCATGCAAAGCAACCTGTTGATGAACAGCCAGACACCCAGAAACAGGATATATCACGTAACCACAGTTAACAGTTTTTTTGTTTGCTGTGAGTTGGTTCAGTGCCTTTTGGCAGTGACTACCAGAGTGTCTGCAGGTCTGATTTATCTTGACAATCACAGCACAAAAAGGGTTTAAAAGTGCTTCTTTGTCCAGAGAACAAAGAGGCAAGTTTGTAAAGACCTTCAAATTTTCTGACTTTGAAGTTTACAGTTTCCTAACTCTTTTTTTTAAAGGTGAAAGTGTAGTTTTCAGTGAATGGACTTCCTCAGTTTAATGTATGATAGTGAGAACAGAATGGAGGGGCATGGATGGGGAATTGGTTTCATGGTGGAAGTTAGTGCATCAGTGTGCATTTGACCTTTAGAAGGTGTCGAAGGGCCGCCTTTAGAATGAAGAGTGCTAGACTGTGGCATCTGTTTAATGAATGGATACCCAAACTCAGAGTTTATATTAGGAAGAAAAGTTAGAATAGAATGGGATGGAATTAATAGCATTGAGCTCTCTGAGCACGCGCGCGTATGTGTGTGTGCGTGTGTGTTGTGTGTGTGTGTGTGTGTCTAATATAATCAAAGTTTAGATATAAGTAAACTCTGTTTATTATCTAAGAGGGCTCAGTGTTGGATCCTTGAAAGTGAATTGTCATCTCACAACTACTTTTTGTGTGCATGTTAATATCCATTTTTATATGATAAATTTGTTTACATGAAGATGCATATAAAATATTTTCAATTTAAAAAAAGCAATGAGTAGATTACTCTTATATTAGAAATCTTAGATTTTATTTTATTTTAATTGACCTGATAATCTACAAATAAGTTTAGGTATTGGTGAGAATTTTCTGAGATGTATGAAAACAAATTCATAGGTTTACTAGAAGTAATAATAATAATAATGGTGTTGGTTGTAGCAGTAGCAGGTAAAAGGTATTTTTAAAAAATTTTTATACAACAGCTTATTTGACATTACTCTTATTATTTTATAGTAAATACTATTTTTCAATTGAGGAACCTGGAAAGCTGTGTGGTCTCTGCCAGTGACACATTCTCTCTGAAGTCTGTAGTGTTCCAGATGCTCCTTCATTGTCATCATTGATAAAGTATTTCACCAACTTGATTTGCCACATTTTCTCATGTAATGGTGCAAAGAGAGGCTTATGTCTGTAAAGCTTACTTTAGAGAATTTTTAAATTTTCCAAGAAGTGATAGAAACTTCCTGTAAGTTATGAAAAGTCACTGGAAAGGAAGTCATTTTCAGATGATCTAGATTATATTATTCTACAAAAAGTAAAAAAGCATTGCAGTTTGCCAAAGCAGAATTTAGTGTGCATAGATTTTATCGGTACCGACAACCAATATTAATGCTATTTTCAGCATACCTGGCTTATCATGGATAGGCAAAATCCCTGTAAAATTTCTCTCCTTAAAGGAAATCCTTTGTTTTGTGGAAGGGATGCTTTACTGTTTTTTTTTAAAGTAATTTATTTCTGAATAGCCACAGCAATCCTGCGAAAGAAGAACGGAGTTGGAGGGATCACAATATCAGATGTCAAGCTGTATTACAAAGTCACTGTTCTCAAAATACCTGTACTGGCATAAAAACAGACACATAGACCAATGGAACAGAACAGAGAACCCAGAAATTGACCCAAGCCATTATGCTCAATTAATATTGGAAAGGAGGCAAGACAATCTGTTCAGTAAATGGTGTTGGGAAAATTGGACAAATGCATGCAAAAGAAAGAGATTAGATCACCAACTTACACTATACACAAAAATACACTCAAAAGACTTAAACATAAGATGGGAAACCATAAAAATCTTAGAAGAATCCATAGGCAGCAAAATATCAGACATATCTTGTAGCAATATTTTTACCGACACAACTCCTAAGACTATGGGAACTAAGGAGAAAATAAACAAATGGGACTACATCAAAATAAAAAGCTTTTGCACAGCAAAAGAAACCATTAACAAGACAACAAGAAAGCCCACTGCATGGGAGAACATACTTGCCAATGTTATATTTGATAAGGGTTTAATCTCCAAAATTTCTTTTCTTTTCTTTTTTCTTTTCTTTCTCTCTCTCTCTCTCTTAGGGTTAGGGCTAGGGCTAGGTTTAGGGTTAGGGCTAGGGCTAGGGTTAGGGTTAGGGCTCTAATCTCCAAAATTTATAGGGAACCATACAACTTAACAAAAGAAAGATAAACAACCCAATCAAGAAATGGGCAAATAACTAAATAGACACTTCTGATAAATGGGCATACAGAAAGCCAAGAGACATGAAAAGATGCTCAAAGTCACTAATCATCTGAGAGATGCAAATCAAAATGACATTGAGGTACTTCTTCACATCTATCAGAATGGCTATTATAAACAAATCAAACAACAAGTGATGGTGAGGGTGTGGAGAAAAAAACCCTTGTACACTGCTGGTGAGAATGCAGACTGGTGCAGCCACTGTGGAAAACAATATGTAATTTCCTCAAAAAATTAAAAATGGAACTTCATTTGACTCAGTAATACCACTTCTAGGAATATATCTCAAGAAATAAGAAACACCAATCAGAAAGAATATATGCACCCCTATGTGCATAGCAGCACAATTTATCATAGCTAAGATTTGGAAACAGCCTAAGTTCCCATCAGCAGATGAGTGGATTAAAAAACTGTGGTACATCTACACAATGGAATACTACGCTGTTATAAAAAAGAAAGAACTCTTACCATTTGCAATAGTATGGATGGACCTGGAGAGCATTGATGCTAAGAGAAATAAGCCAGTCAGAGAAAGATAAATATCATATGATCTTACTCATTTGTGGAATATAATGAGCGACATAAACTGATGAACAAAAATAGATACCGAGACAGAAGCATCAAACAGACTGACAAACCTCAGAGGGAAGGCAGGGGAAAGATGGGAGTGGGAGTAATAGATCAACCAGAGGACTTGTATGCATGCATATAAGCATAACCAATGGACACAGTAGGGGGGTGAGGGCATGGGTTGTGGGGTGGGCATGGGCAGGGAGAGGTCAATGGGGAAAAAAGGAAACAGATGTAACACTTTCAACAATAAAGAATTTAAATTAAAAAAACCTGAAAAATAATTTATTAATTGATTTTTAAAGAGAGAGAGAGAGATTGGTCTGTTGCTTCACTCATCTGTGTATTCGTTGTCTGCCATCTTTTATGTGCCCTGATCAGGGATCAAACCTGCAACCTTGGTGTACTGGGACAATGCTCTAATCAGCCCAGCTACCTGGCCAGGGCTGGATGCTTTACAGTTAATGCCAGTTTGCGCTTTGGCTGAATTTTCTGCTTATCTCATGCCCCCAACTGTATTGCCATCTTATTTTGTTCACAATTAATAGCTATTCCTTTTCTTTCTTGATGTATTTTCATTCTTTTTTGTTGATGGTATTCTGAATGTATTTACCCAGAAACGATTTTTCTTCTGGTTCACCTCTGAGGAATTTGTAATTCACAAATTAAGCATTTTGTCCAAAGCCATATGGCAAAGTCATAGACATTCTCAATGAAGATATTGTCAGGGTCTATGATGACATTTTAGTTTGTCAGAAAAACTCAGAAGTATTTTTAAATGATTAATAAATTTAGTAAACCTCACTTTCCATGCAGAATGGCAGAATTGAGAGTCCTGGTCTCCTGACTCCTGCCATGGAGCTGGAAGGAATGCCCCACCCTCTTACTATACAGATGAGAAAACACGCCTCTAGTAGCCACTGAGGTATCTGCTTTGTTTTACCTCTCGGTTCCTTGAAGCTCATTTGTAGTGTTGCGCTTATATGGAAGTCATTTTTAAAAAATATATTTTTATTGATTTCAGAGAGAGGAAGGGAGAGGATGAGGAGATAGAAACATCAATTATGAGAGAGAATCATTTGATTGGTTGCCTCCTGCATGCCCCTACTGGACATGTGCCCTGACTGGAATCTAACTGTGACCTCCTTGTTCATGGGTTGATGCTCAACCACTGACCAACACCGGCTGGGCAGGAAGTCATTTTTCTTTCTGTGATTTTTCTTATTTGTAATATTAATGAACAAGTAAAGGAGGAAATAAAATTTAAACGGTGATCGCATTTTTTCTTTTGAGATTTTGATGATGCATCATATTCATCAGGTATGTTGAACATTTAAATCAGGATGACAGAAAATATTAAGACTCAATCACTTAATCATTCACATGAGTGAGTCTTTCCTCTTAGTGCTTCATTTGAAATTGAAGAAAGATTAGTGACTCGGACAAAGATGATATGATGTTATTTTGGAGGTCGGGGCTTCCATCTGCTACTAGGTTTTAATAAAGAGCGAACATATATACAGAGTTTGATACCCCTCACCTTGCTCACATTCCAGCTTCCAGTAGACTCTCAGCTTCTCAAGAGCAGAGTTTGTTGCTAGTCCCCCACTAGTGTCTACTACAGTGCCTGGCTCTCTTGGATTGATGCTTGCTGAGCAATGCCCGTCTGGCTGTTGGGATGTTGTTGGAAGTTGGAAATCCTTCAAATCTCCAGAGGTCAGGCGACACCAGTAAAGAAGCAGATAAGGATGTGAGAGTCCAGTGCCCTTGCTTCCTGTCCTGTTCCTGAGCCACTGATGTTAGGCAGGCAGAAAGGGCCTTTTATAACCTTGTACCACCTGCCGCTATCCTAGCTCCTCTTGTATATCCCTGCTGATAACTTTGAATCTGATGAAAATAGTCAAGTCACAACACTCAGGAGGTGAAAGTGGCTACAGTCTGGTTAGAGTGCTGTTTTGGCTCAGTTGAGTTGACAAATGTTGGGAGTGTGAAGTCAGGCCCAGGAGGAGTTAGGGCACCATTGGGATTGCATTCAGATCCTTCTGAGGACCCCAAACTGCTTCCGGGTGGAACAAAAAACTCAGAGTGGTGCTTGTTAGTCAGTAGTCTATTTCTTCTGATTGGCTTTTCTATTGCCATTCCTGAATGATTTAATATACTGAAAGTTGTATACAAATTTAGCCTGTCTTCATATAGTGATAAGTAGTATTAGTGGATTTTCACAGTTGTACCTGCATAAAGATAGGGTATTTGTGTTTTACTTTGTTTCACATATAGAAAAGTAACAGGAAAGAGACAAATAAAAACAGTGATCTTGCTATACCATTAAGTATTAGATTTAATATTTAATAGAGCATGGTTCCTGAAGGCATACTAAAATCTTTTCAAAAATGATAGCTTAAAAAAAAAATTCCTAGGCAGTAGTGACAAAATGCAAGCAAACCTGTTACTTAAGCACAAAGCTGTGATGTTAGAAATACTTGTTATTTTAAGAAAAACACAGTATCATATTTTTCCTTATTAAACTTTTCTTACATAACCAGTCAGTCTGGACATTCTGTATTCATGGCATCGCTTCCCATTTCATTTCTCTTAGAAAATAACTGCAGGGCATTCCATCCCATTCCACTGTAAACAGGAAGCGACGCTAGCTATAGGAATATCAGTACCATGTCATCCAGAAAAAAGGAGGGCTCTTTTTGAAAATACTACTGTCATTGGCCTTTTCTTTGGCAAACTGCTGATTAAGTATATTTTAGGGAGTAGCTTTAACTTTCCTTTTATAAACAGTAAGTAGATAACCACTCTCTTGTCCTTATATCGTGTAGGTGACACTTTTCTATTTGTCCCTTTTAGAAGATGTGCCATCACTAAAGAAGACAGGTGTGTGTGTGTGTGTGTGTGTGTGTGTGTGTGTGTGTGTGTATGTGTGGGCGTGGGCACGTAGATGCGTAGGTAGTAAGTATATGGTGAGTCAGCCTCTGTGGCTATTTTCTGTGTATGTTGTCCTTGAGTATATTAATGTATTTATCCCATTTCTGTGTAGAGGAGCAATGCAGGAAGCAACTGGCTGCATATAAAAGCCAATTGACAGACCTTGACCAAGTTTGTGATTTTATTCTCACATAACAAGTCACTTAGGTAGTGGTTGCTGGCTGGTTGTCAAGGCTGAGGATTCTACCAATTTCTTGGCCTTTTCCTTCTGGTTGCAAGACGGCCTAGCCATTACATCCCCTTGCTAGGGGAAAAGAAACAGGAGGAAGAAGGAAGGAGGAAAAGGCTGTATCACAGGCATTGCCCCTTGTTTAGCGCAGAGTCTGTCTGGCCAAGCTCAAGGGAGATCACTTGCCAGCCCACCTATTGGGTGCTCTTGGTTCTGGTGTCTTTCCCAGTCCAGAATCTGTAATCTGTGGCATAGAACAGGCTGAGTGAGGGGCATTCACCATACAAGTAGGAACCTCATACTTATGCCATAGCTTCTTTTGTGTTGTATAGTCATGTACTTCACGCACCAAACAACTCAAAGAGTGTAATTCAATGAGTTTTAAGTATGTTTGCAGATATGTACAGCCATCACTACCATCATTTTTATAACATTTTCCTCTCTTCCCCCAAAAGAAATCTGAGTCCTTTGGGCTCATACTCTCTGGTGCTGAAAATGTGTAACACGCTTCAGTGCTTTGCATGGTGAGGTCTTTCTGATCATCATGATTCAATTTGCACCACTTCCCAATTTTTTCTCCCCCTTGCCTGCTTTTTAGGCACACCCAGAGCACTTTTCACTTAATGTCCTCAGTATTTTTATGTATCTATTTGAATTGTTGTCTGTTTTTCTCAGAATGTAAGCTTCATGGAGACAGAGTTTTTGTCTTACCACGTCTAGCACATGGTAGGTACTCAGATATTTGCTGAATGAATGACTGTTAATCTGTGAAGCTTCCACTTAGTAGTACTGTATTGCGTTAAGAACTGTGTACGCTAACTCATCTAAGAGCTGTTATCTCCATTTTACTCGCATGGAAACTGAAATCAGAGGTGGAATAACTTGCCCCAAGAAGATAACTGGTGGAACAAATTTGCGATTCAAAATATATATATAGCTCATTTCTACCCACTAAACATGAATATATATAATATATGTAGATATGTAAACCACATATATGCATGATTTGAAAACTTGTAACAACCTCATTAAGAAGTAAGGAGAACTAGGTGAAAATTATTTTTTAATACATTTTATATAATTCCGTATATAAAAATATTGTTTCAGCTTAAAAATTATCTGCATAAAATTATTTGTGAGATATTTTGCAGTTTTTTTCAGATGGTACCTTTGATATCCAGTGTGCATTTTATGCTCACAGTACCTATCCATTTAGACAGGCCACATTCCAAGTGCTCTGTGGCCCCATGTGGCTACTCTGTTGTCAGCCTGGGTCTAACTGACTAGCAGTCCTGTGGTCTTGCATCTTGCTGCCCAGTATTCAAGCTGCGACCCCTGCCCCTTGGACTTGGGAGGAGAGTAGTAATATCTCCATTTGTAGAGGCTGACCATTTACAAAGAGCTTAGTTTACATGTCTAGCTCCTTAGATTATTATAAGAGTTTCAGGAGGTAAGTATGTCAGGTCCCAGTGTTTATCCAGTTAGCGTAGAAATTCTCCAGATCAGCGGTTGCCAACCAGTGACCACTGGTAGTCCGTGAGGTCTGGAAGGTTGGCAACTGCTGCTCTAGATGACGATACTAGTATGTGGAGCTTACTAGTACAATAGTTCGTCCAGATTTGTCAGGCTTCCACTTGGCAAAGCTGGGAGTTGAATCCAGCTCCCAGGAGGCCTGGGCTAGCCCTTCAACATGAAGGTTTGTGTGTTTGGTCCCCTAAGCCGATGCTTGGCCTTCTCACCGACCTACTGTCAGAGATGCCCAGAGTTTCTTTGTCACCGATTTCAGCCTTTAATCTTCTTGACCCCTGCCATGTCCCCTCTTGTTTTGGACACTGTCCCTCCTTCCCTACTCAAATTCATTCTTCTTTCCGATTGGGTTCCTTTTAAGACTTTATTTCCCCAATTTTTCTCCTGGAATTCCTGCCCTGTTGCTTTCATGATAAATAACTTACAAAAAAATTTAATTTGTTGACTTGGTTTATTTGGTTATCTCAGGGCCAGTTAACTGATTGGCCATACAGAGCTAGGTGAAAAAATTTTTTTCTCACCTGTGGCTGGTTTCTCGCTGTCCCTGTGGAAGGGGGCTATGTTAGTGTCCTCTGGGGGGTGCTGGGAAACCCCTGCTGGCCTATGGGTGGTGGGTGGGGCTCCCCCTGGCTGAGAGATGGGAGTTCCTGAGTGGCTGCTAGCAAGACAGGCTCGAGGAAACTCTGCGGGTTGGGACCGAAGTCTGGTGTGAAGTTGACCCTGGAATGACATCTGGAGAAGAGTTTATGGTACAGTTTCTGACAGGCAGTTTGGTAAGTGAAGGTTATCCTCTTTATAGTTCTTTGGCATTAAATGTGTTTGAAGTGGTTTAAGTCATCTCTAGGATTCTTTCCCTCGCCCTTCCCCCGCCCCCCACTTAATTGTAATTTCTTCACTGACTGCAGGTGTGTTCTGTGTGCTTTGTGTTTGGATGGGAGTTCTTTGGGTAGGTCTGGTGACAGCACTCAATTCAAACTGCATGAGTCTGCAGAATTGCTAGTGTTTCTCTCTGAATGAAAACTTGGTATTTGCATTTGTTCCCCTTGCTCTTCATGGGAGAGGCAGCAGCCTTTCAGGAATGGAAGGGGTGCTTTTGTTGGGGAGCTAGCCTTTATATCTGGCTTTTAAGTGTATCCATTATGAAGTGTAATTGCATTGCTGGCCCAGGAGGCTCAGTTTGCTGGAGCATGGTTCCATACACCAAAAGGTTGCGGGTTCGATTCCTGGTCAGGGCAGATACCTAGGTGGCAGGTTTGATCCTTGGTTGGGGTGCATGTGGGAGGCAACATATGGATGTTTCTTTGTCACATTGATGTTTCTCTCCCCCCTCCCTTCCTCTTTAAAATCAAAATGAAAAAAATCTTCCGAAGAGGATTGATTTAAAGTAATTGCATGGAATTCTGGAAACAAATAAAGGCAAACAATATGAATTGGGAAAATCTATCCATTCAGAATACGTGGGCAAGTTTACCTTGTCTAGTACTGGGCTCTTAAGATTTTGTACTGATTGGTGCTAAGCAACTTTGAAGGTGATTTTAAGAAGACATAACTAGGACAAAGGAAGGAAAAAAGCTAAATTGGATTAAATGAGTAGCCACTTGCTTTAGCCATTCTCTGCAGTGCATCTTTTCTTGTGTTCATTCTCTTTTCATGGCTCACACCTAGGTCAGAAACCACTACATTCTCCACCATTAGAAATTCATTCCTTTTGAAATATAAGTATGATACCAATTAATATGTTACCTTCTAATGGATTATGCTCCTTAGCATTGGATTTTTTTCTTTCAGCTTTATTGAAGTATGATTGACAGAGTTGTAAGATATCTAAAGTGTACAAATGATGATTCAATACATAAACATACATTTTTGCAGGATTCCTTCTAGCATTGACACCCTATCTTATAAAAGAGCAATATGCAAATTGACTGTACCTTTGCTACACTCACAAGTCACATCCATCAGCCAATTAGGAGTGAGTATGCAAATTAACCCAACCAAGTTGGCTGTGGCCATGGAATGAGCAGGAGACTTGGATTTTCCCCGCAATGGAGGAAGCCAAGCTTTCTGCACACCCTGGCCAGCCCTGGACTTCACTCAAGGCTACAAAGTTTCAATTATAGAAGATAAATAAATGCCAGGTACTAGGGCCTCCGCTTGGGTTGCCGGGGGTGTGTGGCTGGCCTGCAAACCACCACAGGGCCACTCCACATCCCAAGGAAACATCCACCCTGATCCAGGTAATATGCAAATTGACCATCACTCCAACACACAAGATGGCTGCCTCCATGTGGTCAAAGATCCTGCCCCCATGTGGACACAAGATGGCCACCACAAGATAGCCATCAGGGGAGGGTAGTTGGGAGGGACCAGGCCTGCAAAAGAGGGCAGTTGTGGGTGATCAGGCCAGCAGGGGAGGCAGTTAGGAAGGACCCGGCCTAGAAGGGAAGGCAGTTGGGGGTGATCACGCCTGCAGGGGAGAGCAATTAGAGGTGACCAGGCCTGCAGGGGAGGGCAGTTAGGGGGTGATCAGGCCTGCAGGGGAGGGCAGTTAGGGGCAAACAGGCTGGCTGGGAAGCAGTTAGGCATCAATCAGGCTGGCAGGAGAGTGGTTAGGGGTGATCAGGCTGGCAGGCAGAAGCGGTTAGGGGCAATCAGGAAGGCAGGCAGGTAGCAGTTGGGAGCCAGCAGTCCTGGATTGTGAGAGGGATCCCAGATTGGAGAGGGTGCAGGCTGAGTTGAGGGACACACCCCCTGTGAATGAATTTTATACACCGGGCCTTTAGTATTTTATAAGCACTAGTTGAAACAGATATGGGATGATAACCTGGTAGGGGTATAGGAAAAGGAAAAATGAATATTGAAGTTGGTTTCTATTTCTATTTTCTTGACTGTTTGGACTGGGGATGGGAGTAGGGTGGATTGTTACTAATAAAAGAACATTTAGCTGCTACTTACCTACTCTCTATCACATTTGCTAAGGATTATGAAAGAGAACAACATATTTTAACAATCGAGACAAAACCAACTTAGGACATAAACCCAAGGAAAGTAAAATCAGAATTACTTAGCTAACTAATGATAGAATACAGAGACAGGGGACTCATAATAAGGATGTATGACCCATAATAAGAATGTATAAGAGTTATTGCAAGGTGGATATTACACAACTACGATTCTCAATTCCCACTATGCAGTATAATCAAATTAGAGGCCCAGTGCATGAAATTCGTGCATATGTAAGGTCCCTACTTGCTGCTGGCTATAGGCTGCTGGCTGCCAGCCAGGGTCTCCCTTCCCATGCTGCTGGCTGCCAGCCAGGGCCTTTCTTCATTCTGCACTACCCCTGTGGTGAGCACGCATCATAGCAAGCAGTTGAACTCCTGGTTGGTCAAACTCCTGAGGGGATACTTTGCATATTAGACTTATCCTATATAATAAAGATGGAATGTGCAAATTGACTGTAACTCCATGACAAAGACAGAGGCGTCCACAGCCAATAAGGAGGGAATATGCAAATTGATGTGACAAAGTAGGTAAGAGGCGGAAGGCGGCTCTGGCCAGAGCCACGTCAGTGCAGGCAGCCAGGGGAAGGAATGTCTATTCTTGCATGAATCTTCGTGCATCGCTTCTCTAGTATATGTACATCCCTTCCTTCTCCCAGCTCCTGGCACTGGCTTCCCTCTGGCACCCAGGACCCGGGTTTTCCTCACAGCCTCTCTTTGTCCGGAAGGTCGTCTGATCTAATTAGCTATTACCCTTTTATTATTATCGATAGATGGGAAACTTTTAAAATATGCTGATGCCTTTACAAAATGTGTGGTTTTTATTCTACTTGTTTTGGGTTGAAGGCTGGGCATTGGTATATTTGAGGACTCCAACGGATATTAATGTGTAGCCATAGTTGAGAATGGCTGGTATAGACCAGTGGTCGGCAAACTGTGGCTCACAAGCTCATGAACCACAGTTGACTATTGAGTTTGCTGACCACTGGTATAGACCATAAATTAAGCCTTACACGGGGAGTAATTCTTGAAATTTAGTGGAAATCAGATTCACCTGGGTGTTCATTGAACATACTGTTTCCCGGTCTCCACTCAAATTCTGGGGTCTGATGCAGTATCTTGGGCTATCCCTTCATAAACACTATGGTAGGTGTAGGATGTTGGGTAATAGGATCAGTGGGCACTGAATGGGGTTTGACAGGTTTCATGGAAATTGGTACATGAGCAACTGTTTGAGTATAGGATTCGGAAGAAAATGGAGTGAGAAAGTAGAAGGTAAGTTTGGGGCATTGGTATAGTTGGTTTTGGTGGGGGAGGTATTGGGCCTTCATTGCCACTTCATGGAGCATAGGCTTTGAATTGTTAGGCTTGGAGAGACTTGAGAGTCTGAGCAAGCCAGGTAAGTAAACACGTCCAGAGAAGAAGAGCCCTTGACACTTTAGGAAGTGATTGGTATATGGGCGGTGACTTGGGTACTATTGCTTATCTCCTTCCACATTGGCTTCCATGTAATAATGAAATAGTGACCCTTGAACCCAAATCCTCTAAATTTTGAATAAACTTAGCAAACATTTATTACATTTTATATGATAGATATGCTGAGGATATAGGTTATTTTTTAATAATATGCTAGAATGCTTTGTTGGCAATATATTAATATAAAAGTTGGACTCACCAGTCCCATCAGACCAGGGTGAGAAAAAGCAATCGTGACTTTCATATTTGCGCAGATTCTAATATCATGGTCAAGGCTCATTGGAAAAAAAAAATATATATATATATATGCACTTAATCCTCACCCGAGGATATTTTTCCATTGATTTTTAGAGATAGTGGAAGAGAGAGAGAAATATGGATGTGAGAGAAACATATCGATTGGTTGCCTTCTGCCCGCGCCCTGACCAGGGCCCAAGCCAAGGAGGAACCTGCAACTGAGGTATGTGCCCTTGACCGGAATTGAACCTCAGACCCTTCGGTCCACAGACCAACACTCTCCACTGACCCAACCCTGCTAGGGCTGGAAATGTTTTAATTGGACAATTTGCAATGGTTTGTATGATCTTGGGGATTTGGCAAATACAGTTGTTTTGTGTTGCACATATCAGGGTAATGCTGGGAGACTTGTTCATTGACAGGCTTTAAAAAATATAGTTTGGCCCTTGGAACCCTTTGAGTATCTAATGAAAGCAAGATCTGCCTTTCCACAAAAATGTACAGACACATGTAACTTACAAATTTCGGCCTTTAGAAGTCAATTCATAACCCGTATAGGTGCTTATGGACTCCAAGATAATCCTTAGACTAGACTGTGGAATAACTGTGATGCATGGCATTATGTTTTAGGGGAGGCGAGTATACAGATCTTTTCTGTTCTTTTAATTGTTAGCCACATTCATCATGACCTAGGAGTGATTCAGGACCTACTAGCATTTAGCAAATAGTTTTTGGATGAAGTTTGTATAACCCATAACCAAATGTTTCCATTTCATCCTATATAATAAAAGTGTAGTGTGCAAATTGTCCCCTCCACCTGGAGTTCCTCTGGGAGTTGGACCAAGGGGCGGGGTCAGCCACGGGAAGGGAGGGAGGCCCCTGTTGTTGGCAGCGGTGGTGGCAGATGATCTGGGGAAGGGAGGGAGGCTCCTGCCGGCAGCCGCTAGGGACCCTACTAGTGCTCAGATTTTGTGCTCTGGGCCTCTAATAGTAATATAATTAAAGTACACATCAGAACAGGATCGATGTGTGTGTGTCAGTGTGCCACAGCCATTTTCACTCTTGACAGACTGCAGAGAAATGGGCATGTCTATTAAGTCTTCTGAAGTCAAACTCAAGGTAGGATTTAATCTAACAATTCCCCAGTGTGTTCTCTGGGAAATGCTAGTGCTGACAGAAAGAAGCTCCGTGAAAGCAGTATCAGAAGTCAGATCTCTCTGTAACTCGCGACATGTTCTGTCCTGCCTGGAAGACACTCTGTGCTAAAGAAACCTGTTTAGTTTTGTTTAAACTCACCGCTTCCTAACTCTGTTTAACCAGGAGCTCTCTTCTCCGAGTACTCTTTAACTTCTCAAAGGTAAAAATTGGGAAACATGAATTTAGCTCACTGTAATAAAAGTTGGCTGAATGTGAAATATAAACGAAGCCATGTTGTAGGGGAGCTGAAGAATCCACATTCCCACCCTGCTTATTTAAAAAACCCATTTGGAAAGAATTAGGTAGGCACTCTGGTAGGTGTAGGATGTTGGCTAATAAGATCAGTGGGCTCTGAATGGGGTTGGGCAAATCCGTTGTCAGAATTTTGAAAGCTACTGTGAGATGTGTGATATCTGCCTGTACAGTACCTTTAAAAAAGAGCTGTATTTGATCCTATAAAAAGACTGAGAATATATCAAGAGGTTATTGAGAATCATGGTGAAAATATTATAAAAGGAAAAAAAAAAGTTCCAGTTTTCTTTTTCTACCCTGTGACTTTGCTCAACTGGGGTCCTTTCCTCAGCATAAATTGCAAATTTGAAAACAGTCATGATGTGGGTGGAGAACCAGGGAATATCATATTTGAATGATCAAAGGGATGGGTCTGAATGAATAGGACAGATAAATGAGAGGCAAAAGAAATTATATAAAGTCATGAAGGATATTATATATAAGTATACTGAAGAATACCCTTTCCTCTCCAAAATGGTATGATATGACAATTGCCAAAATCGGTTTGGCTCAGTGAATAGAGAGTTGGCCTAAGGAATGAAAGGTCTCAGGTTCGATTCTGGTCAAAGGGCATGTACTTTGGTTTCGGGCACATCCCCAGTAGGGGGTGTGCAGGAGGCAGCTGATCAATGTTTCTCTCTCATCGATGTTTCTAACTCTCTATCCCTCTCCCTTCCTCTCTGTAAAAAAATCAATAAAATATATTAAAAAAAAAAAGACATGACAATTGTAGTGTAACTAATGGATTATTTCTCCGTAATAACTTGACTGATTCAGGATTATTTGAAAATATGTATTTGTTAATTAGACCACATATCAAACACTGAATAAATATTTGTCATTGACAGCCCAGTTCCCTAACTGCTGAATATTCAGGAAAAGATATTGGATATGACTCCTGCCCTTAAAATGCTCATAAGTTTAGAGGATTTGCTTTCCTGATGCAATTTCCCTCTGGGTTGCATGTTTCCCCCTGTCTGGGCCCTCTCTCCTCCTTATCTCTCCTGCCCCCAACCCCAGCCACTATTGCTGTAGCCTAATTTCAGGTAGAATGGACTATAGAGCTGAGCACAGCAATACTCACATTGCCTTATTACATTGTAAAACACTTCTTGATAAGAATACACATGCAATTCTGGGGTTTGGAAACATTGTGAACCTATTGCCAAATAACCCTAAAGAATCCACTAGTTACATCAATCTGAAGACTTGTTAGTGACTTACTTGGCAACTCCTTATTGCTATGATAGCAGTCTCCCTGGGGAAGAAACAGTCATGCAAGCTTTGAATTTAATGAATTTTACTTAACTAAAGTAGAATGCTGCACAAGAGAGTTCAGCATATTCTCAAGACTGTCCCTTCTGAAACTCTCTGCCAAGTTTTCCACTTTTTGTTGCTTGTTTCAAGTAGAAATGGATTTAAGTAAGCTGTATAAATGGAATGTACGTAATGTCAAGCCTTTTGCTATTGAAAGTTTTTATTTAAATATGTAAGTGTAAGTACTGCCCTAACTGGTTTGACTCAGTGGATAGAGCGTCGGCCTGCGGACTGAAGGGTCCCAGGTTCGATTCCTGTCAAGGGCATTTTCCTTGGTTGTGGGCACATTGCCGATAGGGGGGTGTATAGGAGACTGCTGATTGATGTTTCTCATCAATGTTTCTAGCTCTCTATCCCTTTTCCTTCCTTTGTAAAGAAAAAAAGTCAATAAAATATATTTAAATACGTTAGTACTTAAAAATGGGGAAATAAATTATGCAGCGGCGGTCATTAGTGCTCTCAAGAACTGGATAAGAGGCAAGGTCCTACTAATCTGTTTCAATGATGATGTATTTTCTCACCATGTAGAGTAGTTCTGGACTTTAGGGGAATAACTTTTCAGTAAATGTTCTTGAGGGAGAGAGGAAAAAATGAAAAGTTATCTATCATGGCCCACGATTTCAAATTTAAGGTAAACTCCTAACTAGAAAATAAGTATGTCTAAATTTTATAGGCATCAATGTCATTATATAGATAGTCCCTGTTGGTCATAGTACAAACATCGAAAGTAAACCAAGACTGTTTCAAGTATGTGCCATAGTGCTGCTTTTTACATAGTAAATTCCCTATTAGTTGACCTTCTGTTACCCATTATGTTAACAGCTTCTTTGTCCTGCAGTGATTAATATTTAACAACCATTGCCCCCACACATCATCACAATTAAATTATAGTCAGTATACCTTTTATGTCACATATTTATTGTCTTCTAATAGTTTGAGAATCTAGGGTATCTATATGTTTTCTTTTTGGTTAAATGTCCCATTTCCTGATCATTTCAGAACCTGTTTTCCTTTGTTACTTTTGTTTAAAAACCCCTGGCTGGAATTAAGAAATGTGTTGGGGGAGGAAAAAGAGAAGACCCCGAAGTAACCACCACCTTCCCCTCAAATTTGGGGTGTTGACATACTGCCTTGGCCCAGGTGGCCCAGTTGGTTGGAATGTTGTCCTCCACACCAAAAGGTTGGGGGGCTCGATTCCTGGTCAAGCACATACCTAGATTATGGGTTTGATCCTGGGTTGGAACCAACCCATCGAGATTTTTCTCTCACGTCGATGTTTCTCTCTCTAAAAAAAACCAAAATATTGAAAAAGAGCGAGAAGCATATCCTCAGGTGAGGATTACAGAAAAGTCATCCTGCTTTTGTGCAAATGCTGCAGCAACAACATAAAAAGCCTGAGGAAAACGGGAAGAAAACTATTGTAATGTTGTCATCTTTGATCACCTGTTTGTATGTACATCAGCCCTTTCTCTGTCTTTGCTCCAAACTTCCTTAGGTCAAGTCATAACCAGGTCTCACCTGCACCATCTCATTAACTATGTGAGTGGGGCACCTCCCTCAATTTTGACTTAACTGCAGTCCATAGAATTGTTACTAGAGAAGAACGTGCCTCGTCTTGCTGGTGGGGCTAGAGTCCTTGTGATGTCCCGAGAACAGGAATTTTTGGAGAATGAGTGATTTTTTATTTGCATGGAATTACACCCTGGGTTTCCAAAGCCCCGTTTCCCTTAGTCTGGTCCCAGAAGTGTAGCTGGGGTTTTAATAGAACTAAAACCAGAGCCATTGCTTAGACTTTCCTTTCCATGTTGGAGCCGGGTTCTAGTTCAGTATCAGGCTAGTTGCAGTCTATCAGTCCATTGCATGTGGGGTCTGCATGGCTGTGGGCCATGTGAGTGAATGGAAGGAAGCAGGAGTTAATGTACCAAGAGCGAGAACTTATGGGGAGTATATATTCCCAAATGTTCATGCTCTTGCAGTGGCCACTCCCATTTGGCCAGTGAGCTTTGCTCCCAGGTGTGACAGTAAGCACCTTCCCTATGTTACCCCAGTTTTACTGAGCATGTGTGTATTTTCCCATTGTTGGATCCTGACCCCAGTGTTTTACAGGGGACATGCCTATACTGTTTGGCCTTCCCTTTGCTCCTTTACTATTATTAACAACTAACTAATCACAATGGTATCAGAATCACTGGTACAGTAGTACTTGTCTTCACGTAGGAATTATAGTCCTATCACCTTGTATTATGGCTTTGTTTCGGTGTCTTGCATTCAGTTGATAGTCATGTGCGTTAATAAAAGAGTAGCCACTATTTATTGAGCACTTACTTTGTGTCAGGCTAAGGACCCAAGTTGGAAAGAGTAGTTTGTATTTTGACCTGTATTCAAATGCCAGCTCTGCCACCTACTTGCTGGATGGCCTTGCTCAAATTACTTAACCTCTCTGAGCCTCAGTATCTTGTTCTCTATAGCAGTTGTACTACTATTTGGCTAGGGCTACCATAGTAAAGTACCACAGACTGGGTGGCTGAAACAATCAAATTTATTTTCTCACAGTTCTGGAGACTAGAAGTTCAAGATGGAGGTGTTGGCAGAGTTTCCTCTGAGATCTCTCTTTTTAGCTTATAGATGGCTGCCCTATCCCTGGGTCCCCATATGGTCATCCTCTGGGCATGTATCTCTGTCCTAGTTTCTCCTTTTATAAGGACACCAGTCACGCTGGATTAGGGCCCACCCTAACGACCTCATTTTAACTTAATTACCTCTGTAAAGATCCTATCTCCCAATGTGGTCACATTCTGAAGTCCTGGGAGTTAAGACTTCAAGATGAAATTTTCAGGACAATTCAACAGCTCGTAACAGCTATGAAAACAATATGTAATCAAATATTATTGTATTGTTGTGAGGATTAAATGAAATAAGATGTGCAAGGGCCTGGCACAAGTTTAGTGCCTACTCAGTGCTAAACTTCTCCTTACCGGAGGTTGGATAGAATCTAGTTTTTTTTAGATTTTCCCTCAAGTATAAAGAGTGAATATTGGTAGAATTATATTTTGAATATCTGGGTGTGATTTTGTTGTTGTTAATCCTCACCAAAGGATATTTTTTTCTATTGATTTTTTAGAGGGAGTGGAAAGGAAGAGTGAGGGGGGTGGAGAAAGAGAGAGGGGGAGGAACATCAATGTGAGAGAGACACATTGATTGGTTGCCTCCCATGAGGTCAGGGATGGAACCTAGACCCTTTGCTTTGGCCTGGTGCTCCATCCACTGAACAACACTGGTCAGGGCAATGGAGTGTTTTTTTTTTTCTTTTCTTTTTTTTTTTTCACATGATTCTCATTATCTTTTACCTTTACCCATGCAACGGAATGAATGTTTTGCTTCAAGGCTACTTGTGGTCGGTCTCTCCTAGCAAGTTCTCTCTGCTTCTGCTCCCTACCCACCTGGTATCATCATCTCCACTTTTAAATGAAGCTGGGCTTGGTTTTCCCTCCAGTTGCTAGGAATGTCAGAAATCTCTTCAGAGAATAGCCCTGGACCTTGACTCCCTCTCTGCCAGGGTTCCTTCAGTGTTTCTTTCAGCATTCTTGTGTATCTGTTAGATGACACTCTTCAAATGCCAGAGTTTGTGGTTTTTAGGCCTCGTCTACTCCCGCCCTCGGCTATATCTTCTTCTTCTATCACATTTCCGAACATAGGCTGGAGGTTTAGGGCAGGGCAGGGCAGGATAGGTGAAAGAGGAATGAACACACAAGAAAAATGAGCACAGGTTTGGAATGACTTTTCGTTTTAGTTCGGAGCTGTACCACGTGGCCTGAGCTGTTACTCCTCCGAGTATGGTCTCGGGAAGGTTAATGTTGGACAGGCGTTAGCAAGCGTTTGCCATCCAGGGAATTCCAAATGAGCACACACACAGCTTAAAATCCTAGGGTGTAAATGGTCACAAAATCATCTCGCTTGTTTACTTCTAGGAGAAAATATGTATTTTATGAGTGTCATTTCAAGAGCTTCCCCAGGCGTTTTCTTTCTTCATTCTGAGCAGTTTCCTGCAGTGTTTTCTGGAGTTGGAGAAGGGTGACTAAATGTAGTTTTCCCAACTGGACCTCGGTTTCCTGAAAGCTATTCTTGGTGTGGGGGATGAGTGCAGCTGTTCCTATCTCCCAGTAGTTCAGTTTGAGTCACTGGGTGGGCGGAACTGATTAGAATTCCAAAAGCAATACATACAGGCAGTTAGGTAGAACAACTGGAATTTACTAGGAGAGATTTTTTTTTTTTTTTGACAGAACTCCTGAAGTGGTAAAAAGAACACTTTATGGACAGAGAATCTGAATATATGTCTTCTACATTTTGCGTTAGTTCCCCTTTTTGGGTGGTTTGCAGGGATACTTTTTTTTTTTTTTAATATTAAGAAACTGTTAAAATACGTTGTCAACACAGCCCTCTTTGAAAATAGTTAAAACGACATTTTCCTTCCAAAACTATGCTTATTTAGTGTGGGTAAGACCTTATTTTCATGAAGGTTCATTTGTATGTACAACACAATTATCATTTTTTTTTCTTTTAAATACTTTCCGAAACTTTATAGTAATTCCACCCAAGTTTGACACTTGCTGTGTCCCATATATCTGTGGGAAGAAGAGTTGTATTTATTGAGTGGAAAGCGGCTTTTGGGTTGGCTAACATCAACATCCCTTGGAATGTTACCCAGCATAATAAGGGGGTCGTCCCAGGGTTCATATTTTAAAATTCCAGCCACCCAGTGACAGCTTGGGAAGCAGTGTTATGTGTTAAGAGTTTGCATTAGACGTCAGCTCAGGTCCCTATGTAGGCTTGAGTGTTTCATTCGGAGTTAAGACATGCGCTGACATTGTAATGTTTTCCAGCGTGGTTTCCTGGGTTGCCGTGATGTCACAAGGAAGCCTTTAACAATTCCTGTGGGGTACACAGGGCAAGAGGATTCTATGTCCTCCACCTCAGGTCTTAATGAATGAGTCAGCACGATAAGCACCTGGACAGCTCTGACATGGGCATAGTTCAGAGTGCCTGGAAGCCCCTTTGTAGGTGGTTTCCTTTTCTCAGGGGTCGGTGCATTGTCACGCAGAGCCTGCAGCAGGTCTCGAAGCCCTTTGTGAAGCCAGTTGTGAAGCTGGAGAACCTGAGCGCCTGGCTGGTTCACACCTGGTTCTGCCATTCCAGCTATGCGATCGTGGGCAGTTGCCTACCTCTCTGTGCCCCAGTTTCTCAGCTGTAAAGTGGTCATAATAGTATTCATAGGGTTATTGGGAGGATGAAATGTGTTAATATATGGAAGGCATTTAGGATAGTCCCTGGCACATCGACATGTACTAGTGTATAAGTGTTGAATGTCATTATCTTCTTAGTACCTATTAAATTCCCATGTTTGACCCTGGTCTGACCAGAGTGATGTCCAGTTCCATTTGTTTTCCACTCCTGAGTCATTTTGTTACCAGAAAGGGGACAGGGCCCAGGCCACTTGGTATGCAGGAAAGATTTCACAACAGGAGTCCAGGTGATTTTGAGAGTATGGTTCTTAAAGCTGGGGACAGTGAAATAAGGAAGCGCTTAGGATAGAAGAAGCCACAGGAGAGAGCCTAGGCAGGCTGAGAAGTCAGGTTCAGGGAGTTAGCCAGGGTTAAGCTGCCACTGCCCATTGCTCCCCTGGTTGCAAGTCTCGTGGGCCCCATAGAGTTTAGGAGATGCACTCCTCTGGGGGAAGAAGAGAAGGGAAGGAAAGGCTTGGGCATGCTCTTGGGAGGGAGAGTACTGCTGGCTCCTTATTCTCCAGGGCTTGAAAGGCTGGGGGTTTAGGGGAGATCTTAGGGGAAAATCTCAAAAGAATAGTCATCAGCTTTTTCAGGTATACTTTTTCAGGGTCGTATCTCCACTGATAGGTCAGTGCCAACGCAGGGGGTCTAAGTCACATGAACAGAGATATGCCAGAGGAGGAGAAGCTATGCTGCGGTGATCTGGCAACCATTTTGCTCGTTGCTAGGCATCTGGTGTTTTCCATCCTGGTGACCTTCTATATCTGGCTGTAAATTGTTGGGCCAGTTGGTTCAACTTCCTGTCTCAGTTTCCCTATTCCACTTGCCAAGGAATTTTCCTAGCTTCTTACTAAGCTGCCTCAGTTTGTCCTGGTCTGTCCAGCTGAAATCTGAGATCCCCCGACTAGCTAAACATTAACCCTCATTCTCAGTGGAATCCTGGTGGTTGAATTTGTTTCTGAAGGCACCCAATGTTGTGTGACCAGTCAGGTTTGTATACAAGAGGGTGCATCTAGGGAATTGACCTGGGTTTGAGTCTGTGGGGTATAGGGTGAGGCTTGGAGATAAAATTTTTAAACATCTCTTTTTCTAAATGTTCTCCATTCTGTAATAGGATTAAAAAAAATTAACCTTTTAAGGCACAGTCTCTTCGTTTGTTGTAACTTTATTGTGTGGGATGGGGACCCTAGGGCAGTGGTCGGAAAACTCCTTAGTCAACAGAGCCCGCAGTTTGCCAACCACTGCCCTAGGGAA
Organism: Lasiurus borealis; assembly: GCA_004026805.1. Lineage (NCBI taxonomy): Eukaryota > Metazoa > Chordata > Mammalia > Chiroptera > Vespertilionidae > Lasiurus > Lasiurus borealis. Next base: position 37,191 of record PVJN01016315.1, read on the forward strand.
TCTGAGAGCTTGCTTTTGTGTGTTGTGGAAGGCTGTAAAACATGCACTAATGCTCTTACCTAGCCACTGTGGGTGTTTATTTCTTTTCCCTTGGGGCTTTCCTGAAGAGGTACATATGAAAGAAACCGTTTGGCATTCATCAGGTCCCAGCAGGACTCTGAGCTGATATCAACAGCGTTTGCTCTGTCTTCTCCATGCTACCACTTCACCATAGTCCATTGCCCCTTGATGGTGAGGGGGACCAAGTCTTGCTACCCCCCAAACATGACTTGAGGGATATTGATTTTTAACCTGGTTATTAAGAAACAAAGACTCAGAAAGAACCTTTAATATTCCCCCTCCCCCCCTTACCTGCCAAAAGGAATTCATTTGGGAAATCACCTTAGCACCAAAATATAAAATAAATGTGGCAGGCTAGGAGAAATGTAACAAAGCTTGTTTATTAGCTTTTCCTCTTTTTTTTTTTTTTTAATATGTTTTTACTGATTTTGGAGAGAGAGAAAGAGAAACATCTGTATTTCCATTTCTCTGTCCCATGGTTTCTGGGTGGCCCAGCAAGAATTTGTTACCATGTATTTGTTTGCTTCTTTCTCCCAACTACCTGTTTTGTTGCCTACTTTTCCTTTGAAATCCCAGGCCCTTGCCCCTTTTCTCTTTTATCCAAAATGGCATATAATCTTCATCTGCCCTGTGCTCCAGGGTTTCATACTTTTTGGCACCCCCAGATGTGCCTCCATAATACAACTATGGACATTTTTTCCTATTAATCTGTCTCATGTTAATTTGACCATTATCCCAGCCAGAAGAATTTAGAAAGGTAGATGGAAATTTTTTTTTTTTTTGTGCCCCTGCAAATGGTCCTTAACTGTTCTCTACAGCCTCACGAGTAGAATCCAGGTGAAATGCTTATGTCCCTCCTCCTGGCCTGTTCCCTGCCATTTACTGCTTCACCTCTGTCTCAGGTGGATGGGATGGGGGTGCCTCTTCAAGGGCCATACTGTGCAGCGGGGAGGTGGCTGGAGGACAGCAGCCCCTTTGTTTAGGGTGTGACCTTAGGGTCAGTGAAGGCTGAGCCCTTGACTCAGAGCCGCATCCAACTTGTAGTGGAAACATGTTCTCCTGGGTTCTGAATTGGCTTATTGTGATGTGGGCTGGTGGAGAAGGGTGGTTATTCTAATTACCTTTGGATTTTGGTCTCCTTTTGGTTCACCCAGAAGGCAGTGTAGGAAGATGGCAGGATCCCAGTCTCTGCGGTCTTGGCTGACCTGGGTTTTGACCTGGGTTTGAATACTGGCTCTGTTGCCCACTCTATTACAACAAATGCATAACTCACACTGAGCCTGTCTGGGGCACGGGGTTTCTAATTCCTCCCGCTTAGAGTTATTATGGTGTAAAACATGTAAATGCAGCACACCTGGACAGGAGCAGTTGAGGATGATGATAACATTAATCTTGGTCGGGCTCACTGTGTACCAGGTTTGGTCCTATGATGTAGTGCATGTGATCCTCACCGCACCATCCTCATTTTATACACTAGGAAACGGAGGCAAAGAGGTGGAGCATGTTGAACACATGGGCACTGAAGTACGGATGTGGGTCTAGACACTCAAAAATTTGCTTCTGCACTGATCCAGATGTATAATTTCTAAAAATAATTTTCCAAGACTTCTGATAATATAAAATATATCTACTGATGAATCCTTAGTCTCTGCATAGGAGTTCACTGGCTGGTCCGTTTAACTTCTGCAGACCTACCTGAGGGGAACAGATCACTTCAGCCTACGGATGAGAACACTGTCCTTTTGCAGAGGTTCTGGATGAAGTTTAATGGTTGCTGTGGTTCAGTGGGAAGCATATTTCTCCCCTCAGTGACCTCTGGTGCCTCCACAGATAGCAAGCAGGCTAAGAATCATTGTTTGTATAACTTTTGATAAAAGTGTGGAAAGGAATATCTCCAGACCCTTTTGGTTTCTTTTTTTCTTTTCTTTTTTTGGCTTGATCCAAGTTGACTTGGAGCTCTGCTGCTGCTGTTGAGGGAAGGTTGTGTATGGAGCAGCTATTCTGGTCAAGGGTGCCTTCGGGCGCTCCGCACTGGGGCTTCCAGCAGAGCAGATAGTTTTCTTGTTTGTTGTGAGGCTCAGGTGACATAATGTGGCTCCATCTTACCCTGCTAAGAGTTTGGGGACTTTTGCTAGGGCTTGGTGGAAGCTTCCGGGGAAGTTCTGTGCTCTGGGGGGGCATGCCTTCCCTCCCCGGCAGCCTGCAGTCACATGGAGGCTTGGGGGTGGGTGTCTGGCTGTAGTCATCATCGACAAGTCCAGGAAAACTCTGGCTGCGCTGGACTTGGCAGCAGAAAGTACTGTGTGTGACATGCTGTTGTTGTCATGATCCGTTTTCTTCTTTTGGACCTAAGTGTGTATTCATGTTAAACTGTGTTAAGATGGATGTGCCAGATTTGAGTTTCAACTCCATGTCTGTGTCCGCTCACCATTAGGAAACTGGGTTTTCTTCCTTTGCCAGTGGGATGAAGGTCTGTGTGGCTGCATAGAATTGTCTAGCTAGGATGTGTTTGTCCAACTTGACCTCATGTTGAACCTAAGGCTTGGAAGTGTAACCTTCCTGTCAGGCAGATCTATGAATCACACTTGAGTGGATGGACTTCAAGGGTGATTCATGTGCCTGTCGTTTCCAACTGTGTTTTCACTCTGTCTCTGGTAGGGACATTTTGCTTCTTGAAATAGTGATATGAATGTGGAGGCATTGGCGTGCACTCTGTGTAACACATATGAAGTTGTACAGGGTGGGGCAAAAATAGGTTTACAATTGTTTCTATGAAAAATAAGACAATTATTAATCAACTAGAGACCCAGTGCACAGATTTGTGCACATTAAAGGAAATTAATTAGAAGGTGGCCGTTGGGGCGGGACTGGGCAAGATGGTTCGGACATGCCCTGGAGCCAAACTCCTGCCATCTTCCCCTAGCATCTGTGGAGTGAACGGGGGTCCCTCTGGCAGGTGGGGTCTCTCATCCTAGCCTGCAGGGATTGGGCCGAAACCGGCTCTCCCATATCCCCCGAGGGATCTTAGAGTGGGAGGGGGTACTCTGCAAAGTTGCTGTTGTACAGGGTGTGGAATGCAAATGCAAGTGTGCAGTAAACCAGGTTCAGGGCCGACAGTGCCCCAACAACAACATAACCCACGGCCGAAGGTGGAATTGCACAGCCACAAGAGGAATTGGGCTCCCTCCTCTCTGGTTTTGGGTGTGTCACCCAAGAACTACTGCTGCCAAGTCACTGCAGCTTAGCAGCTCCTATTTGAGCATCTACTCTCTAGTGGTCAGTGTGCATCATAGCCACTGGTTGATGGTCAGACACTTAGCATAGCAGCCTTTTATATATATAGATTAGGGGCCCAGTGCATGAATTTGTGCACAGGTGGGGTCTGGCTGGCCCAACCCCAATTGGCGGATTGGGGCCAACAGGAGATGGCAGGAGATTGGCTAGCAGGCTCACCCCGATTGGGGTCTGATCAGGGCCAGCCTGGCTGTGGGGAGGGGCCACGGGAGGTTGACTGGCTGGCCCCACCCCCTAATCAGGCTGGTTTCCTGGCTGCAGTGCACCACATAGTGACCATTCGTTCAGGCGTTCTGGTTGCTTGCTTTTTACTAGGTGTACAGTTAATAATAGTGGATTTTGTAATAAAAGAAAACACAATAATTTCAAGAGAAACATCAGAAATGCTTTATTTAAAGTAATGTCCATCACTAGCTAGACATTTCCACATCTTTCAGGTAATTTGTGGATACCGTCCCAATAGAACTTTTCTTATTTTGAGGCAAAGCATTCAGAGACCCAATTTTCCATTTCTTTGTATGTTTTGAAGTGCTGCTCAGAAAGTGCACGCGCCATCAATCAGAACTTGTGGTAATCTGAAGGGGAAAGGTCTGGTGAATTACAATGGGTGAGTTAATACTTCCCAGGCAAGATCTTTTAACATGTCTTCAACTGGTTTTGAAGTGTGTGATGGTGTGTCATCATAAAGCAAAATTACTTTGCCATGTCTTCTGGGACATTCTGGTTGTTTCATGATCAAAATGTGGTTCAAATTGATTATTTGTTGTCATCAATAATGATCAGTATTAATGGTTTTACCTGGTTTTTAGAAGCTCAAAACACACCACACCTTCGTGATCCCACCAAACACAGAACATTGTCTTCTTTCTGAAGCGATTTGGCCTTGCAGTTGATGTTGATGGTTTTCTTGGATCAACCCATGATTTTGTGTATTTAGAATTCTCAAAATAAATCCACTTTTCATCGCCAATCACAATTAGATGCAAAAAAGACTTTCATGCTGTTGAAACAACATTTTACTGGTAACTTTTTGGTTTTCCACTTGTCTTTCTTTCAGTTGATGTGGCGCCCATTTTCTTCCTTTAAAATCTTTCCCATTGCTTGTAAATTATCAGAAATTGTTTGCTGAGCAATGTTTAATCTTTCTGCAAATTGTTTTTGATCTTGACATGCATCTTCATCCAATAATGCTTGTAATTGTTGTTCTTAAAACTTTTTCAGTTGAACTGGACGTCTTTGTCTTTCACATCGAAATCATCACTTTTAAAGCATTTAAACCAGCATTTACAGGTATCTTGAGATGGAGCATGTTCACCATAAGCTTCCTGATAACTTTCAACAGTACCCTTCTTCAAAATAATAGATTAAAACTTCCAGCAAATGCTTTTTTTTTTTGGCATGAAATTCAACATTTCTAAGTGTAAAAATATCTATGATGTTAACACCTTCAGCAAAGTTGACATAAGTAGTTTTGAAGTTTGTTGTCAATACAAAATAGCATACATATCAAATCGCATATATATCAACATATGTGTAACTCCATCTATTGAAAAAAAATCTGCATTGTTAACCAGTACAGCTAACATATACACAGAGTAAAGCAAGAATAAACTCTGTGTTTTGTGTACTCTCACAAATATAAACCTACATTGCTCCATCCTCTACCTCAGGGCCCACCATCAGTGCTGTGCTTTTAATGATCTAAGTTTTTGAACTAGATTCCGTTTCCTTTAGGGGGGGAAGGCATCTTGAGAAATTGAAACTCTAAAACTAGAAAGGGAGTTTGCAAGTCCAGCCAGTGTGGGTTACCTTTCATCATAATCTATGTACGTCACTGAACTAGATAATGTGAAGTCAAAATACGTCCTGCTTCCTGTCTTCAAGTTGCTTACGGCTCTGGGTGGAGATAAGCGAGGTGGAAACTATGTAGTTTTATAACGCACAGGATCCTATTAGAAATGTCTGTCAATGTTAACGTTGGTACCGGCAGGAACAAAAATGATTTGAAGTAGATGGATCCATCTCCTCTGAGCCTGGCTTACATATATCTTTTTGGTGTGATTTTTTTTTTTTTTTTTTTTTTTTTTT
>PVJN01016316.1:0-42662 GCA_004026805.1 Lasiurus borealis
AGCACCCATTTGACTGGCAGCTAATTTCTCAACAGAAACTATGCAGGCAAGATGGGAGTGGCAAGAAATATTCAAAGTGATGTATAGCAAGAACCTACAACCAAGATTAGTCTACCCAGCAAAGCTATCATTCAGAATTGAAGGGCAGATAAAGAGCTTCACAGGTAAGAAAAATCTAAAGGAGTTCATCAACACCAAACCAGTATTATATGAAATGCTAAAAGGTATTCTTTAAGAAGAGAAAGAAGAAAATGGTAAAGGTAAAAATTATGAACAACAAATACATACCTATCAACAAGTGAATCTAAAAATCAAGTGAATTGAAAATCTGATGAACAGAATAAACTGGTGAATATAATAGAATTAGGGACATAGAATGGGAGTGGACTGATAATTCTCAGGGGGGAAAGGTATAAGGGGGGATGCAGGGAGAGTCTGGACAAAAATCATACACCTATGCATGAGGACAATGTGGGGTAGGTAAGGGCAGAGGTTGGGGTGGGAACCAGGTGGAAGGGAGATATGGGGGGAAAAAAAGAGGAACAATTGTAATAATATGAACAATAAAGATTTATTAAAATTTAAAAAAAGGAATTAAAAAAGCATTTGATAAAATTGAATACCTATTAAATATTAAAACCTATTAAACTAAAAAAATAAGGTAACCATGGATACAAGAGGCACATACAAAAAAACCTACAGTTGTCCCTAAGTTTAGGAACAAGGCAAAAAACTCATTAGTATCAACTCTATTCAGCATTTTTTGAAGGTGCTAGCTGTTACAATAAGAAAAGAAAAAGTATATGAACTGGAAAAGTAAAAGACTAAAATCTGGCCCCTTGAGATAATATTATATTAATGTAGAAAATCTTAAGGAATGTTCAAAAAGCTACTTACTAGTAAGATTGCAAAATACAAGTTTATTTCCATGTAGTAGCAATGAACCATTGTAAAATAAAATCGTAAAAAATAGCCATCAAGAAATGTGAAACACCTTGAGATAAATTAACATGGGTGCAAGACCTGTACACCTAAAACTACAAGATATTGTTGAAAATAACTTATAAAAGCCCAAGCAAAAACTTCCAATTTTGGCCTGACATATAAGAAGCTTGGGGGTTGTCACTTCATCAAAACAACAGGTAAAAGGTTGAACAAGCTAAAAAATCAATAACTCTTCTTAGATCCATAAGAAAAGTCAAATCACAGGGCAAGCCACTGTCCCCCAAAGTATAGCCAGCGACAGGCAAATACAGAATATCACAGCTTACCAGAGCAGAAATCCACAAGGTAAAACCTCCACAGGAGCCAGGGCCAGAGGACAAACTGAACTGTAATTGATGAATTGCTTGAAGCTCAGTGTGAACAAGTCTGAGAGAGAAAAACACCAGAAAGACCAAATCATTGGGGTGTGGGGGGAACCCCACACTTTTGTGAATTTTACTTCTAGGAGCCCTACCAGGTCCTCACTGTAAATATTGGAGAAAAATTCCCCTTGAGTTTCTAGCAGGGCCATAGGAAATACATCAGAGCACTCTGTTCTTAACAGGGTTCACCTTCAGGAGAAACCAGTTAACCAAATCTTAATCAGCTGGGGTTTTGTCAGAGCCTAATGGAACTGGAGGAAGGAAAGTAGCCAGCCCAGCCATATTCGGGAACTTTGACTAGTCATTCTCTGGGGCCAACGCTAAAGAGAAATCCCATTTCCTTGGGCACAAGGAGATGGCTTATGTGTCTCTGAGACTGACAGATACAAGGGAATTAAGAAAAATAAATATATTGTGGTCATATTTTCTTGCTTTGGAAAATAAGGATTTATAAGTACGAATGTAAAAATATATACTTAAACACACAAACACACACACACACACACATACACACACACACACATATTTCCTAGGTCTTTTTGCTGAGAGGACCCATAAGCAAATAACACAGTGCACAGATCTTGGTTTCTACATACCACTAAAAACCTAAGGTTCTCTAGAGAATTGGCTGATTTCAAGGTTAGGATGAAAAAACAAAGTCCATGATAAATACTAGAATATCTTGGCTTGCCAAAAACTAATAAAGTGATAAAAAAAATGAAGGGTATATGGCAAGAAAACATGAGATTTTATTTTTTTAATAAATCTTTATTGTTCAGTTTATTACAGATGTTCCTCTTCCTGCCCCCACCCCCATAACTCTCCTCCACCTGATTCCCCCCTGCCAACCCAGTCCCTTACCCCCTGGCCACTGTCCTCATCCATAAGTGTAAGATTTTTGTCCAATCTCTTCCTGAACCCCTCACTCCTCCTTTCCCCTGAGAATTGTTAGTCCAGTCCCTTTCTATGCCCCTTATTCTATTATATTCACCAGTTTATTCTGTTCATTGGATTTTTTTATTCACTTGATTTTTACATTCACTTGTTGATAGGTATGTATTTGTTATCACTTTGTTGTTCATAATTTTTATCTTTACCTTTTTATTCTTCTTCCTCTTCTTAAAGAAAACCCTTCAGCATTTCATATAATCCTGCTTTGGTGGTGATGAACTTCTTTAGCTTTTTCTTATCTGTGAAGCTCTTTATCTGCCTTTCAATTCTGAATGATAGCTTTGCTGGGTAGAGCACCCTTGGTTGTAGGTTCTTGCTATTCATCACGTTGAATATTTCCTGCCACTCCCTTTTGGCCTTCATAGTTTCTGTTGAGAAATCAGCTGACAGTCGTATGGGTACTCCCTTGTAGGTAATTGTTTTTCTCTTGCTGCTTTCAAGATTCTCTCTTTGTCTTTTGCTCTGGGCATTTTAATTATGATGTATCTTGGTGTGGTCTTCTTTGGATTCTTTTTGTTTGGTGTTCTGTGTGCTTCCTGGACTTGTAAGTCCATTTCTTTCACCAGGTAAGGAGTTTTCAGTCATTATTTTTTCAAATAGGTTTTCAGTGTTTTGCTCTCTCTCTTCTTCTGGCATTCCCTTAATTCTGATGTTGGTACGTTTGAAGTTGTCCCAGAGGCTCCTTCCACTATCTTCACATTTTTTTACTCTTTTTTCTTTTTTTTTTTTCTGTTAGGATGTTTTTGCTTCCTCATATTTCAAATCTTTGATTTGATTCTTGGAGTCTTCTAGTCTGATGTTGGATTTCTGTATATTATTCTTTATTGCAGACAGTGCATGCTTACTTTCTGACTGGTCCTTTTCTATTTTTGGGGGATTCTCATTAAGATCTTTGAATGTCTCACTGTTTCTTAGAGTTCTCAATAAGTTTGTTGGCGGTTTGTAGAAGATTCTTGAGTATCCTTATAAATGTGGTTTTGAACTCTATTTCCAATCATTTGCTTTCCTCCATTTCTTTCATTCGTGACATGTTTCTTGGTCTCCGTATTTTGGCTGCTTCCCAGTGTTGATGGAATGCCTTTGTGTGTTAGTTGCCCTTAGGGGCCAGTAGCTCAGCCTCCCCAATCACCTGAGATGGACACTCCTGGTGCACCCCTTTGTGGGCTGGGTTCACAGTCTTGTTGTAGTTAAGCCTTGATTGCTATTGGTACACTGGGAGGAATTGACCTCAGGGCCAAATGACTGTGAGGATTAGCTGTGTCTATTAATGGAAGGACTGCTGTGCTGGAGACACCCCTATGGGGCAAGACTTGCTTCAATGGGGCTTTGGTGCTCACCAAGTCTGCCTCTTGAGTGTGTCACTTATGTATGTGAGGAATTGAAATCTGGTGCCATCTCACACTGACCTCTAGGTACACTGGTTCCTGGATCTCCAAGAAGGTGCAAGTCAGCTAGTTTCTGAAGCCACCCAGCAGGAGCTACAGGGAACTCTGCAGATTTCTCCTCTTTGCTTGGAGTTTGGAAGATTTGGAATTGTCTGACCCAGTTTTAATTTGTTAGGTTAAATTGCCAGAGGGCAGGCCATTCATATGCAAAAGTCGAAGCAGAGCTGGGTGGGTTTGTAAATGGGGCGGGGTGGGGTCTAAGGGAATCACTAGGTTAGGGTGTGGCAAACAGCAATGGCTGCCAGTCAGCCCTCTCTGCTGCATTCTGTTCAGTGTCCCATGTCCCTTGCCCCAGCGCAGTAAACAATGATTCCAGTGTGCAACTCTGTGAGTGAGCCACCCTCCATTTCTGACCCAATGGCAAACAGTCCAGTTTCTCCCTGTATGAGTCTAGGTTCCCAGAATCTCACCAGAAACTGGAGTTCAGAGAGTCGGGAACTTGTTACTCCCTCCTGATTGAAAAACAACAGCACACGCCAGCCCGGATTCGTATGCGTATCTCGGTACCTCTGCCTTTCTAAGCCTCTGCACGTCCTACCAGGTCTGGATGCACTTTTTTCTTTCCTTCTAGTTGTAGAACTTTCACTCCACCAGCTTCCCCATGTTTCTGGGGAATAGTTGTTTTGTCTTTTAGTTGTAGTTTTGGTGTGGTTGCGAGAGACAGCACATACAGATATATATCTTATGCCACCATCTTGGTTCCCCCCTCTCAAAACATGAGATTTTTAAGAAACTCTCACTGATCAAATATATGACAGAATATCAAAATAAAAATGGCTGTAAAATATTATAACCCAGTGAATAAAGTGGATATTCTTGAGTTCATACTGATATGTACTAGTACACATGATGATTAAATAAAAGCAAGAGATGGGAAAAGTCTTGCTTAGAGTCAAATGTCAACTAACAAGGTTGAAGGAATTTTGGCAGTAGAAAGTAGTTATTTAGCAACAATGAAAATAATAGTTTAATTTAGAAAAATATCATCAATAGGTACTAATATTAATGGACAAAAGTTTGATGTGAAAAATGAAACTTAAATGATCTCAAACATCTCCCTACAAATACTTATTAATTGCTTATTATTTAATAAGTAAAACATACTGTATAGTGGAGAAGCTTGGCAGACAACACCTTAACCAAGTGTTAACCGTCATATGTTGTGCCAGATTTCAAGATTCCCAAAGACCACCAGGGAGCTGAGTCCGATGCAAAAGCAAAGAGCCTTTATTCAAGCCCGGGCCTGCCTCTCCACCTCCACCATCACAGCAGAGAATGCAGGAAGAGAGTGAGTATTTAGGGAATAAAGTTTTTATAGGGGGAGGTGGGGCCTCCTCAGACAGCAGAGTTGGCCGATCCTGATTGGTTGGGTGAGGGCTGGGGCTAGTGATGCAAAGACAGGAAGCGGTCAGCATACTTTTGGAGTTCCCTTTGCATCCCCATTGGCTGATTTAAGGGTGAGCTGGGTAACTGACACTTTCTCAGAAGAGGGGTCAGGTCAGAGACACAGCTACACAAGATGGAGGACACGATATGAAATGGAGTCAGTCCTGCTCTGGCCTTTCACATATTACCAGTGACAGGAAAACTTGGTAGAGTGTACTTCTTGGTATTGTCCTCTGAATATTATATAGTGCCATTTCTGTTATACTCTACCAAATATTCGTAACCTAACCGTAGATAGGAGGAAATGCCAGACAACCCCAAATGCAGAACACTCTACAAAGTAACTCTTCATAAATGTCCAGGTCATAAAAGATAAGGGAAGACTGAGGAACTGTTCCAGACTGAAGGAGATTTAAGAATCATAAAAACTAAAGGCAGTATATGATTCTCATTTGGACCCTAAACCTCTAAAACATGTAATTGGAACCAAAGAGAAAATTTGAATGAATACTCACAGATAAAAAACTAAAAAATACAAATTATTAGAAAGTAAGACAAAAAAAAAAAAATGAGCTAGAAATTAGGGACCCATTAAATCTCTGATAATCTCCAGCCTAGTAACCTCAAAATAGTCACTTACTTTCCTAAGCCTCAAGATTTTTTAGTTTAGAGTGAGTGATTAAACCACAAAGTCCCTTTTATTTCCAAAATTCTATGATTAAACTTCTTCTAATTGATGCTTAAAACCAAATTACTATTACCTATGTATTGAGTATTTCACTAAGTGCAAAATCAATTATAAAATTTGTTGGACTACTATTGTGGACTGATTTTGAGTTTATGTGGCAATGTGGAAAAACATCTAAAAATACTGTCATTGGTGTGTATGTATTTAGTTGTTTTAGACTTAAAGTATTTCCTCTTTTCTCAGTATCTGATGGAAGAATCACAGCTTCTTGATTTTTGCCTGTATAAAGTCTCAGAAAAACTGATTATCAAAATGGTCACATTTTCCTTCTTACCCCTTTAGTGCACTCTTTGTTCACTTAGCACAGCTGATGAAGAAATCACACTAACAAGATCCTGGGTTCATCACTCAGATGACTCAGGCCACTTGACATATGCTTGTCATTGGTCACAAGGTCAATTGAGTGATCACATGTGGATAGATCACTGCAAATTCATCACCATTAGAAAAATAATTCACAAAGCACATCCAATTCAAAATGGCTAGCAACCTCACTTTTCTGTATGAACATGGGACATCAAATTGAGTTTCTTGGTGCTTTCACCATATACTATCTCAAAATTCTCTTCTTTGATTTCAGACTCTGGTCCAATTTTATATCCCTGCCACTACTGTCATGCCCTCTAGTGATTAATACCTCTTTAGCTTTGTCACTCTTTAGACTGCTCTATCAGGAGGTCTAAAATCTAAAATGCATGTATTATCTAGTTCTTCCAATTTTGTACTCTAGGTGAAGGTACAGGCCTTTCCATTGTCCCTGTGTCAACAAACCAACACACAAATCAGCTGCTATGAAAGAAATACCTCTCTGACTGACTGGTCATGAGAGCAATATATTTATCTCATTTCACAAGTGCAATAATGTCATAAAGCCGACTTTTCAAATAGGATGTCCATGTATTCAAAGGTATAATTTAAAGGCTTACTAACCAAGGAAATAATAAGGAAACGAACGTGGCTTGACATTCACTCTGAAGTTTCAAATAGAGATGTCTTTGGAATTCTCTCTTCTGAATGTGAGTCTAATGTAATAAATATTAGGAGTCAGAAACCCATCGATTTACAGGGAACCAGCACAATAATACCCTAAATCATATAGTAATGGGAGAGCAACAACACAAACCTTTACACAGAAGGAATACACCTCTAAAGAAGCAGGGCTCTGGAAACAGGCCTCAGATGAGCAGAGGATAATTCTGTAATTGGTGATATGGGGTATAGTTCAAATGCATGTTGGTTCTCATTCCCACTCTGTCAGAAGAAAGCCAAGAGACAAGTGTGTAAAAACAAGGAGGATCTCATTCTGCTTGAATATTATGTTAACCTGTGAGCGCTAGTGCTCCGTTGGTCAGCTTTTCCAGGGCTTGCTGTCACCGCAGCTCTGCTGACCTGGTAGGTCTGATTATGAATGATCAATGTGCCTATTTGCAATAAAAGTCTTTGCACAGACCTGGACCCTCAGCCCTTATTCACTCATGCAGATAATAACGGCAGTTCAAGGCAGTTGCCCATAACTCCAAGCTTCATTAAACAAAGGGAATGTCACCAAAAGTCCCTTTAACTATCTTTTTGCTGCTAGGCAGAGAAAAATTGGCCATTCTGAGGAAATGGAATTTATAGTGTTAATAAAATAAGGATTTGTGTATCCCTATGCTCTATGTTGCAGCTTTATTTTGGACTTCCACTGTTAAAACCCCCGTTTGGCAGGGGGCAGAGTGAGAAATGTGAACAAAGGATGCTGTGTGCCTGAGGTCAGATTCTGCTTGAGAAAACATTTCAGTGGAATTTTCCAGATCTTTAACAGGGAATGGGGTGCTACCACTCCTCCCCATGCATTACAGACACACTAGTTCTAGACTGGTGTCTCAAAGGTTTGGAGGTTGGGGAAGAATGGTGGGGGAGGCTCTGGAGGAGTTGAGTGGGACTTGAAAAGAGGGTCCCGCTGTGGTACATCGAGACACAAAGTCTGCCCACTCTCCAGGCTCTGCGAGGGTGTGAAATTTTGGTTATCCTTTTTCTCAGGAAAAACGTATTAACAAATCACTGTTGTTTGGGGAAAGTGTCAACCTTAGATGTTCCAATAAGGGATGGTCATCTATGACATAGTCCCTCATACATCACCTCCTGGCTCATGCTCCTCACATGAACTCATACCCCACTCTACACCTTGGGCATCACTCCTACATTACCCTCATACACATATTAGTTTCCCTCACTGGTTAGAATACCCATTCACTATTTTGTCCTCTCCCTTAAAACTAGACTTTAAGGACAGCCTTAAAAAATTTTTTTGTTGCCTAAATAATCCTGCTCTGATTTTGAAATTCACAGAGAAATACAGTTTTGAATGACTGAATAATCCAAGTCAAAAGTTCAGGTTCCTTCACAATCAACTGAATGCCCATTTCTAGATAATAATTCATATTTGCATTCCAACTATTCTGTAATAAAGATTCAAGAAATATGAAAACAATGAACATGTGAGAAATTGCCCGTGAAATGAATCAAGTCACAAAACAGATAAATTAGGCCCCATATAAAACATTTTTCTACAAGAAATTTTTGGTCTCAATCATTTGGAAATACTTTTTCCTGCTTTGACCCATAAAGAGTAGATATAAAGCCCAAGGTACACATAGATGGCCACATACAACATGGAAGACCAGTTATTTTGTGCTAATTCAATATAAAGAAAATAGGCTAACAACTGTTCCTTCCCACTCAAAAATGGACAAGTAAGCATCTTTCACACAGTAGTAGTTTTTGTAAGCAAAAAGTTTTCCCTCCTGTGTGCCTCTCAAACATATAAAACTCTATGAGTCTGTCTGCTCACACAAAGCCCAACATTTGTTTATGCCCCTACAAGTCACCTTATGAGTTTCTGGGAAGGGAAATGTGGGAAATTTTCCCAAATAAAGCGAAGGTAGGGGTATAGAGGAGGGAGATGTGATAATTTCAGTGGTAATGAAATAAATAAAAATAAATAAAATACAGATAAGTAATATTTCTCAGATATTCCCTTGAAAAAGGATGCCACACAAAGAATTACTAAAAGACCTGAATATGATTGGCCCAAAGGAAAAACTAAGATAAGACAGTTATATTACAACATATGATGGTTGTCCATAGATGGGGAAGTCAGATAGGGAATTAAAGAGTAAAAGTTGTAAGGTACTGGTTGCAAAGAGATTTTTTAGAAAAAAGGAACTTTGAATCACTAAAGCAACCAAATTCGTTCAGAATGTTTTGACCATCTATGGGAGATACTTGAGGAGGAGGCATTACTAAAATAGGTGAGAGGTTATTTTTAGATGATTTTAAAAATACTTTAAACTTTAAGAATTTTACAACTATAATGAATTGAAAGCTAGGAATGTTTGTGAAATAAGCAAATACATAAGAAAACTTACCAATCATTTGTTTACTCCTCTACCATCATTTTCAAGGCAGACTTAAGTCCTGTTTGGCCTTTTCAGAAGGGCATAAGTCCCTAAACCAGGAAGATTATGTGAACTTTATTTTCATGAACTTTAATTTTGTTTAAAGAGTTTTCAAAAGATCAAGCAATGACAGTGTACTATTTTGTAAAGTGATTCCATATATAGAAACTCCTATGGCAGTGGTCACAAACTCATTAGTCACTAGAGCCAAATATCAACAGTGCAACGATTGAAATTTCTTTTGAGAGCCAAATTTTTTAAACAAAACTTCTTCTAATGCCACTTCTTCAAAATAGACTCGCCCAGGCTGTGGTATTTTGTGGAAAAGCCACACTCGAGGGGCCAAAGAGCCACATGTGGCTCGCGAGCTGCAGTTTGCCAACCTCAGTCCTATGGTATTAACATATCCAGGTTTAAATTATGCAGTTTCTTGGCTATTTGAAATAGGATGGTCATCTCAATTCAGTTTGGATAAGAAGCCCATTGTTCTCATCTTAAAGCTCAGGATAATATATTCATAACATCTCCTCCTCTTTCCTCCCACACTCTTCCAATGCCTGACACATTTCTGTCCAATACTATCCATTCAAACTGAAAGACTGACTGAGCTATTCAATGCTTCCTCTCAAGCACTTAGGGCTTTGTGCTATTGTCCAGCTGTATGAGACTCCGGTGGATTCTGTTCATCCCACCAGCTGGAATATGCATCTTTAGCATTAGCATTTCTTTTCCATGACGTTTAATCCAGGCAGCTCAGGGTTTGTTCCCTTTGGGACCCTGAATTATGTGCTTGGCTTCCAGTATTAAGATTTAATTCAGCATATTTCTACTGGAATATAAATGCCTGTGGGTGAAATTATGCATATACAATATGAAGGAACTGTTCATGTTTTAGTATTTTTCTATCTTTCACAGCACTTAACACAATGCCTTCCACACAACAGATGCTCCACCAAGGTATGTGATATTCAACCAGTCTTTTTTCACCTATCCAAGAAAGTGTTGCCTTAAAAAGTAAAATGATGCTAAAATGATAATATTTATAAAACATCATGCACTGGAATAATATTTTGATTTGGTTTATTCTTTTCAACAGTAATCAACCAATTTACTATTAATGTCTATTAAGAGATTTGAAGTACCTGCTCATCTACTTTTTAAATTCAACAACCTTATTTTCTGGAATGAAAGTAGAAAGAATAAGAAATCATGACTAAAAAGAGCAAAATCTATTTTTGAGCAACTTCATGATTTCCCTACATGGGTACTACCTGAGTCACTAAATATTTTCAACAGAAAGAGATCTTAGCCACTAATAAGTTCAACTTCCTAAAGATAGGACTGTTCTATGTTTACAAACAATTATTTCTGTTGTTGTTTTTAAACAAAAAGACCAAACTCTTGGTTAGACTGTTAGAAATAGAAGGTGGGGTGGGAGTGTAAGGGTGAGAGTAGACGTATAGAAAGGCAAGGTCTTCCCTTTCTTCCTCAGGATGTTCAGAAGACGTTGACAACCCCTGGTGTGGCCACCTGAGTTTCTGCTGTGGTGGAGTTTGCTCAATGCATAACAGATGACTGATGATGTGTTGAGGGCAATTACTACCCATGTTTCCATCTAAAGGTGGACATCTCCACTCTGTTCTGCAGAGTGGGCAGCATGGACAAGTTACTGTACTCCTCTTATGGGAAGAGTGACTGATCTAATGGAGGAATTTGGGAGAAGTAATTGAGTACATTCGATATGGCATCTTCTGGGTCCCTCTCTTTAAGAGCCAGCTTGACCGCAGAATGCAAGCCTTTGGGCCACTCTCCCATGCAGTAGCTTAGCATATCAAGTTCTACCTCTGCAAGATGGGGCCTTTAGTTCTGAGGAGAGAGGAAAGGCTCATCCAGTGATATATTAGTAAGCTCTCTCTTGCCTCAAATCTAAAGTAATACTCACTGACTCAGCTGTTATGAGTAATAAAGATTTCTACTTGTCTGACTTTTAGGTCCTATATCTTAGTTGTTGCCAAATTTGCAAAAAGAGATGAACAAAAAATTTTAGAAGTCTCAATGTTTAAGTTTAGGAATTAAAAAACTATAATTATGATCTATCCTTTGAGATTATAATAGTTTAAAAAAAACAATATAGAAAGTTATTAGGTAACTCAGATCCAAGTTTTCAACATTAAAATAATCTGTATTCTATTTTTATACTATGTTCCTTTTAGTAAAACAGAAAAATTTGAACTGTTATTACTAAACATGTTATCCATTTCTTGTGAATAAGTTTTTTATATTGGACATCATATTAAAAGCATACATAAATTTATAATTTGAAGGTTTGAACAACAGAATAGTTTCATCAGTTTACCTACGGCAGTTTCATAATGAACATTAACTCCCTTGCTGTGTAAGACATTAATCCCAGGTAAACCACATGTGAAACATAACCATATACTTTCAACTACCTTTATTATCATACCAAGTAGTATTTTTGTATGCTTTTCAAATATTTTCACTTATATTCTTTTACTCAACCTTTTCAACAGCACCATAAGTTGGGTAGAAAAAATAGTTTCATCTATATTTTACAATGAAAATTATAAAATTGAAAGAGATTATGTGCCTAGTATAAAAAAGAAGTTGATACTAATAACCAAATGTCCTGCCTCCTATTTATACATATTTTATATACTTATTATATTAGATACTTGTAAGGGAACATTAATTTTAGGTGACTAGGATGGTATGATTTGTTTGGCTTTCAAGAGTTTATTAATTCAGTGAAATTAAAAATATTTATTAAATATGTAGCACATTATTTAACAAAGAATAACAACAATAATAATAATAATGTAAGGCTCTACATGTGTTACGTATATGGACTAATGAATGAATGGATGGATGGGTGGAAGGATGGATGGATAAAGGTGCAACAAACAGGCCTAAAGATAGAAGAATAAAATGTGACACTTGAGGAGGACAAATGTAATGACACAAAAATAGCTAGAATATACGTTGCTATGTGCTGCAATAGAGACAGGCCCATTGTGACAGGGGGACAGATGACAGAACAATTCATGATACCGCATTTTGAGATTATTGTACAAATGTTGTACCATTGAACCATTGAAATGCTCTTTGTGCTATAAAGAAAGGAATTGGAAGTAATGAAGCATGAAGAGCCCATTGTCAGAATTTTTCAAAGAAAGATACCTTAGAACCCATGAAAATCAACAAAGAATCTAGGAATTTGAAAACCCAAAGAACTTAAATGAAAAGCCCACCCTACATGTTTTTTTATTAGAGCAGTGACATCCAGATGGGGTGGAGGGCAGAGGGGAGACGCATAATGTCATGTACATGTATATTTAGTAGCAAAAGAAAGCATTGAACCAAGGCATTAACCAGACACATTTCTAACCTTGACACGAGTTGCTGATGAAATGGCCCTAAGAATATACACCACAATTGGCCTTATTTTGACCTGAGTTAGCAAGAGCTTTTAGCAAAAGTTTTGTCATGTAAATACCCCCTTGAACAAGAACAGAACACATTGTTCAAGTGGCTCAGACAGAGCTGGCAGGCAGTAACTGATACAAGAGAACTTGGGTAGAAGCACAAGGAGAGGATCTCTTTCAGGAGGAGTGGTGAGTGTTAATGGGATTTAACAGAGTGAAAGGAAACTATTCTAGGAAAGATAATAGATGAATCCAAAATACTTTGGCATTTTAATCGAATATGCTGTTTAGGAAAAAAGCACAGTCTGCACCCCAACACCTGCTGGACCTAATGGACTCTGAAATGTTGTTTCAGAATTAATCAAGTCATTTAAAATCATAGCTGCAGTCTCCATTCACTACTCCTGTGCATAAATGTGCTGATCCCGATACTAATCCATGTCGGGTGACTTCTGCAATACATCACCATAATTGCCATTTTAGGGCTGCAAATTGGAGCTAAAATAACCAGATGCAAAAGAGATGGCCATATCATACTCTCAAGATGGATCTTCAAAGTTCAAGGAGAGTTCAAGCATGGAAGAGGCAATAGAAAGGGGTCAAGTGTAAGGGGATTGTTCATGTTCAAGAAGAATTAACTTTACAAATATATTGTTTCTGAGGTGGTAATTGTCCCATCTTACAGTTATTCATACCTCATTTACTCGTTGCATTCTTCTCAAGCATTTAATGAAATGAATTTGATTTTGACAAAATATTCTATTTCAAAATTGCCATTAATTTTCAAGATATTTTATTCCCCTCTAAATTATCTGTTTTAAAGCGATAGAGACTGGATTTGGAAAATCTAATATTTCCCTAGCTAATCTTCTGGCAAGAATCCATGTCAGTTTCAGATAGTTCCATCCTAGCTTAGTCGACTAAGTCATTGAACTAAAAAAAGTCACCAACATCCCAAACACCCCAAACTCAAAATACAAGGTCAGAGTTCTGTCTCCTGGGAGAAAAACTAAGGCAGTTTTCCAGCATTCAGGAAACTATAACATGCAAATAAAAGCCCAGCCCATGGTTATTTGTTTGTATGAAATTGAGACCGATATGGAACATCAGGAGGCAAAAGATAACCCCTGTGACTAGTTCAGTATCCAAGTTTAAAAATGACAGTGATAGACACAGAAAATAATGTATACTATGTTGTGATAAGTTCTTGCAATGAAGGCTCGCATTCCGCACTGTGAGAAAGCAAAATGTAAAGAACTAACTGCTCTGTTGTGGGATGGCTGATCGGATAAGCATGGCCACATTTCAGCGAGGTGTTAAAGAATGAATACAGTATGCTAGCTAGGGAAGAAGAGGAGGGAGATACGTCATATACAGAGAAGAACATTTGAAAAGGCTTCAAGGTTGACATGGGACTTATTCTTTGGGGAATAGTGAGCCATTTGTTGTGAGAAAATATTTGAAGAAATAATGGTCATCATTTTTCAAAAACTGATGAAAATTATAATTAAACACAAGCAGAATAATCACAAAATTTAAAAATGCTACTGTCATTTGCTGAGTTGATTGAATCACTCTTTCCTTGATAAATAGATCTCATAAAAAGAATACAGTACCTCTATTTCAAAATCCAAGTTTGTAAATATAGCACTCAAGTACCTTCACAATCTGGAGCCAGCCTACCTATTTAATATGTCCAATTTCACAACTCTAGCACTCCAACTCTGCCACAACAAATGGCTCACTATTCCCCAAAGACTAAGTCCCATGTCAACCTTGTAGCCTTTTCAAATGTTCTTCTCTGTATATGACGTATCTCCCTCCTCTTCTTCCCTAGCTAGTGTACTGTATTCATTCTTTAACACCTCGCTGAAATGTGGCCATGCTTGTCAGAGCAGCCATCCCACAACAGAGCAGTTAGTTCTTTATACGTATTTTGCTTTCTCACAGTGCGGAATGCAAACCTTCATTGCAAGAGCTCATCACAACATAATATAGATTATTTTCTGTGTCTATCACTCTCATTTATATTATAAGGTAGTTGAGTATATGAACTAGTTTTCATAATTGTTTGCATAATGTATTCAATGTACGTAACAATTTTCAAAATTATAAAGCAATATTAAAATTGCAGTTGTTTTGCTGTTATTTCTCACCCGCTTTCTATCATAGCATATCACAGATATTTCTTTGTGTCTCATCCATTAACCATCAGAATAGGGGGGAGAAAATATTTGAGGAAGTAATAGTCATCATTTTTCAAAAACTTTGTTGGGTTAATCTGCATACTCACTCCTGATTGACTGTGAGCATAGCAGAGATATGGTCAATTTACAGGATTGCCTATTATTAGATAAGATATTATTTAGGTTTTCTTTCTTTTTCTTCTTCAAGCTCTTTGAGAATAAAGGCCAGTTAATGCTTTCCAATCACTTAGTACAACTAGTTACAAGCAACTGGTACTCAGAACACACCTCTCAAAACCACATGGACTCTATTATATAACTTCCCCAATTCCAGTCCCAGGGTACATGAGAGGCAGCAACGTACAATGATAAAGAAGCTCTCTGAGGCCAGACTCCCTGGGTAAAACCCTCCTTCTACCATGTATTAGCTGTATAACTTAGCACCAAAATTGAATGAATTACCTGAGTGTGTGCTCACTTTCCTCATGTTTAAAATAAGAATAGTCCTGGATGATTTGGCTCAGTGGATAAAGCACCGGCCTGCAGACCAAAGGGTCCCAGGTTTGATTCCAGTCAAAGGCACATGCTCAGAACTGTGGGCTCGATCCCCAGTAGGGGGCATGCACAAGGCAGCCAATCTATCTCTCTCTCCCTCTCTCTCTATCTCTGAATCAATAAAAATATCTTTAAAAAATAAAATAAAATAAGGATAGTAATAGGATTAAATGCGTTATTATATGTAGTTTAAATCAGCCTATATGGGTCACATAGGTGCTGGTAAAGTAAAAACACAAAAAGTGTATTACCCAGGACATGTAGCAAACATACTTTTTGATTAATATTTATCACAAACATGGCACCAGAATCTAAGTCACCTTAGCCGTTATCAGACATATGGACTGATTGACTAACTTGTCTTGCAAAGTATGCATAACCATTCATTAAGGGGTGGGAGGGGGGAATCTTTGAAAGATTAACTAATCCAAATAGATTTTCAAGGCTTTCCGTTTTCACATAGCACCAAAAATATTCAACCTCATTCCTGTTGTAACTTGCTTTAGACACCAAATCCAAGCACCGAAGAAAACTATGAATTTGAAAGAGATGTTATTCTAGTAAGCAACATTTACAGCCCAGCTGGTGTGACTCAGTGGTTAAACATTGACCTATGAACTAGGAAGTCATGGTTTGATTCCTGTCAGGGCACATGCCAGGGTTATGGGCTTGATCCCAAGTAGAGGGCATGCAGGAGGCAGCTAATCAATGATTTTCTCTGATCATTGATGTTTCTCTCTCTCCCTTCTTCTCTGAAATCAATAAAAACATATTAAAAAGAAATAATTACAGCAATATTCTTCATCAAGGTATAACTTCAAATTGTAGTGTTATCTTCGTTATTCTCTATAGTTCCAACGAATGGTAGTTTAAGATTGTAGGCTAAAGTAGTTAAAAGACCTTGTTAATTCCATTCTTATCTCAGGTATGTGCCAACTTCTAATATCTAAATTAATTCAGCTATTGAGATCAAAGCAAGTCAACAGATTTCCTAGTCTGATTCTTGGATTTGCTCTCCCTCTTTCTCTGTGGATTTGTATTTGTGTCCTTGTTCGTGTGTGTGTGTGTGTGTGTGTGTGTGTGTGACCAATAGTTTCCCTATGTCAAGAGAGAAATAGTGCTTAAAGAAAAACCTGTTGTGGGCACTGGCTCAGAGGCACAAAATGACATATTTATGACAAGGCACAAACTGTTGTTTTACCTCATGTGGAAGATTTGGTTTGTTTTGTCTTTTTTATCCTCCATAGACTCTATATTCATTGTTAAATGCCAAACAAACCCCCTCTGA
The DNA here is from genome assembly GCA_004026805.1 of Lasiurus borealis. NCBI lineage: Eukaryota > Metazoa > Chordata > Mammalia > Chiroptera > Vespertilionidae > Lasiurus > Lasiurus borealis. The sequence continues at coordinate 16,813 of PVJN01016316.1, forward strand.
CATTCTGAAAAGTCATCTCTGTCTTAATAGTGGCAGAGGCAGTGGCTCAGAGCAGCTCAAATGGGCCAAGGGAACACATGACAGCTGCAGCAATGAAAGAGAGGGAAACACATCCATACAAGAAGGGGGGGGGGGGGAGAGGGGCGCGGGAGGTGGCAGGAGAGGAGAGAGAGAGAGAAAAAAAAAAGAAGTAAGGCACTTCCTTTTTAAAGCCGAAGTGCTAATGATGGTTCCTAAATACCACCAATCCTTTTGGCAGAGCTTGTGCATACTAGGTGTACAAAACAGTTGTCCATAGGTTTGTTTAAAAACCAATAGAAAGATGTCATAAATGAGCCCCTGAAGAGAAGGAAAAAACAATACTTTAATTTAGACATAAAGCTAAGGGATAATACTTTAATTTAAGACATAAAGCGCCATCCTAATTACTATATCAAATGTAATTTAAAAACAGGAATTGTTCGTTTCAATGTCAAATTAGCTCCATTCACTACATGTCAGTTCTTCCCACTTCTAATCTACTGGGTATTTTGGGTTTCATACCTTCTGGAGAAAAATGCAAGTGTAGAGTGAAACTAGTGAGGTATATATAAACATACCTCAAAAGAAGAACATGTAGGAAAACATCCAAGTGTCTAAAAAGATGTCCTCTTTGTCATAAATACTGTCATTCATTAAAATACACTTAGCAGCCATTGCATGTATAGAACTATTCCAGAAACAATATAATAAGATTTAACAAAAATACTAGTATCAATAAGTTGTAATATTTAAATAGCAATGTCTTTCACCTTGTATGCATATATGCATAACCCATGGACATAGAAAGTGAGGTGGCAGGGCCTGGGGCTGGAGGGCAGGAGTAGCTTGGAGGAGGTTGATAAAAAGGAGACATGTGTAATACTTTCAACAATAAAGATTTTTTAAAAATAAAATAAATAGCAATGTCTTTCAAAAGTTCTAAGCATATATGGATATCAGCTAATTAACTTATCATGGAAACATGAACATGGATTTGTTATTACTAATTTTTCTAAAACTCCTAGTTACAATTGAGACCATTTTATTAAAAAGATGTCATACAACTGCAATATCTTCATAATATCCTAGAAGAAATTAAGAGTCAATGTTATCTCTGCAGGTATTCTTATTTATGTGCTCTTGTTCTTTGGTTTTCAAGACAGAGTGAGTTTAGGAAGAATTTCCCTTGAACTTACCAACTCCATTCTCAGGCACAACTGGTTCCCTAGAGGGGAAACTGTATATTACCTCCATGAAGTATGTCTGTGAGGGTGGAAGTGAGGGCGGGAGGGCAACCTGAGATAATCATTGCTAAAATGTTTTATTTGCACATGATAATTTCTCTTTTCATAAATATCAGCAAATATGCTTCCCTCCCCTCTCCTTCTCTCTCTCTCTCAGGATATCAGGCAGATAAGAGTTATCAGTAAAGGTCATCCTCAATTTCTGTACAGAAATGATCTGTCTCCGGTATGTAATAAACATTTATCCATGCCTTTATTAGCTATATTGAAGCTGACAGTTCTGTTAAACCATTTTCCTTCATTTTGCTAGGTCATGACGGTTAATGCTGCTAAAAAATCTCATCACTGCTTTTGATCACTGTATTGTCTTCGCTGCATTATCAGAATTTTGTGAAGGTAAGCACTGGCTGGAATGACCTATTAAAGTTACAGCCCGTTGAGTCCCTGGGTTTTTTTCCTCTTTTTTCATCACAATAAAAAGGCAAAGGAGTGCAAAGAATAAATTTTCCTTGGAGAGTTATATTTAGTTGGGTAGTTGACATGTTTAGTCAACTCTCAATTATCCAGAGTAAAAAGGACCCAAAGCATCAAATATAAATGAAAACCATACATAATCCCAAAATCTTCATTTGGGCTGAATCTTTTACCAGGGTGTTCTCATAATTTAAAAAGATAACTTCACATTTTACTCAAAGCCCTTTCTCATCTCCAGGGATCAGTTCTCAGGAAATAGACAAATGCAGAAAAACAAAAGCAAGAAGAATACACCCACTGACAGAACATCTGCAGACAACTGAGATGTGCACCAGAACGGAGGGTGCCCTTTGCATCGCCTCCTTGCCATTTTCCTTCATCCAGGCCACTTAACCTCTCTTCTCACTCAAGGCAATTTTAAAGAAATATTTGCTTCTGATCAATGAAAACAATAAAATAACCATAAAAACATAATGGATTAAAGAATTTATAAAACTTGTCAAAGGTCAGTTGTCAATTTCAAGGAAATACAGTTCAGGTAAATGAATAAATAAATTGTCTGAAATTTCAAACATGTTTTCGTTCAGTTAAACAAATATTTATTGAGTTCCTATTGCATGCCAGGCACAATGGGATGTCTAGGGAACATAAAATTATGAATGACTCATTTTTGTTCTCAAGCAGCTCCTAAGCAAGAAATCACAAAAATAGGTATTCAAAATTCACAGAGAGATATTAAAACACAGAGAGGAAGCAGCTTCCCCAGCCAGGGAGGTCATGGAGGACTTCTAAAAAAAGATGAGGTCTAAATGGGATCTTGAGCGGCCAGCACAGTTATCCAGGGGAAGAGAAGAAGCAAGAGTTGGGGGGAGGGCATTCCAGGCAGAGGGAATAGCATAAGCAAAGGCTCAGAGGTATATCCCAATTTTGTGTATTCATAGACCCTCTGGGATCTCCAAGTTGTCAGAGCACAGCAATTATGACATGGGTCTGGGACAAGAAAGGGGAAAAAAAGACAATTGATGAAACTGGAAAGCTGGGGCAAGTCCAAATCTTTGAGGACCGTGTAAGGAATCTAAATCAGTCCTCCTCCCAACCTCATTTACAAGCAATAAAGTAAGAATCAATGTGACCTTTTAATTTCATTGTCTGTTTATTCTTCCTTTTGGTTATTCAATATTTTTTAAGCATTTATTATACTCTCAGGCACTATTCTAGGTGTTGGTAGTACCATGGTGAACAGAACCAAGATGTGAATTCAAGGTGTGATGATTCTGATGAGGAGAGAAAGACAAAAAGCAAATGAAAACAGAACAACAAATCATGTCAGATGACAATAACATGTCCCCTAAGCTCTAGGCTCTAAAAATAAGGCTGAAAAAGGCAGATAGGAATGTGAGGTGAGGGGATAGAGGATGATGAGCTATTTTAGAGAGTAGTCGGGTCAAGGACTCTCTGAGAAGGTGAAATCTGAGCAGAGATAAAAAGATATATATCTAAAAGATTGCTTCTGAAGCAGAGCGGATCATAGATGCAAATATCCTGAGAGAGGAGTGTAGTTTAGAAGCTAAAGGGAAAACAAAGGGGATAGTATGGAGCAGAGCGAACATGAGAAAAGGCAAGGAAGGTAGACGCCATGCAGAGAGATGCAGATTAGTACTGAGTGCATAGTTTTTCAAACTTTTTGGATAGTGATGCAAAATAATACATTTTACATAGTGACAAGTGCTTGTATCTCAGAGATAGATACTGAAATAGAGATATTAAAAACTTTCAGGAAGCAATATTATGTGCAGGGCACTCCGACATTTTCAATTCTAGTTCATTTTTTAAAAAATTCTAATCACAATCCATTATATCTTTATGGCAACCTATTAATATGTCACAACCCACAGTATGGGAAACACTGAGGCAGGGTCATGTAGACTAGTAAAAATACACAAACATGGTCTTTTTAAGGGACCCAACACCTAACCCAGTGCAAAAACATGGGCATCCTAATATTGTTTGTTGAATCAATGGGTGCATGAATATAATGAAAAGTTATTTATAGGCCCAAAGTCTAAAGACTTCAAATTGGGCATTTCTATGCCAAAACCAACACTAACAACTGCAATGATATTCAGCTCACTGCTTGTCACCAGCTGCACCAGTATGGACTCAGAATTTAACAGGGAAAAATGTCAATCACTTCCCAAAGTGGACAAAGTTTTCTCATGAAGGCAATTCATTAGAGGTAAAGGGAGACATTTTAAAAGTATGGATTTTCTGGAACCCAAATATTTCTTTCTAAATAAAAAAGAAGATAAAATAAGTTGGGAGTAGGTCCCCAAAGACAGTCATTCTTGTTTTCATGAGAATTAATTTCTCCTACCCTGATATGGCTTCCAACAAGAAATTATAAAACTGTTAACTACCAGTGTGACCAGGTGCCAGAATTTCTAACTAAGAGGATTTTTCATTTTGTTTATTAAAGAAGTGCAAGTGATGCAACCTTCCTCATGAAGTTAGCTGTGCATGTTTTCTAAAAGAACTGAACTGGAGTTTGGAAAATCTGATCTTTATTCTATAGAATAATAAACATTTGCTAAAATATACGCAATGCCAGGGCATTTTTCTAAGTGCTTCAATATACAATATTAGTCCATTAAACCCTAACAATAACTATATGGGAGGGGTACAATTACTATCTCTAACACAGGGAAGGAGGCACCTGGAGCCAAAACATTCTCTACATATATAAAATTACTTAATCTTCATAACAACTTTATTTTACAAATAAGAAAACTGAGGCACCGGGAGGTATAACTTGCTCTTGGTCATGCAACTGCTAATTGGAGGAGCTGGCACTGAATCTAGAGCAATCAGCGCCAGAGTCCATGCCGCTCTGCCTCCTCCAGCTGTAATGTCTGGGCCCAGTTAGTCTGGAAAGCAAGATGATGCTTGCCAAGCGGGACTTTAAAAGAAAAAAGTGAGCTCCTCCTCAGCAGGAACCAGTGGCCTCGCTACACATAGCCGCACCAATCATCAGATGACAATTTTACTATGCTCACCACAAGGAGTTAGCATATATCACCTGTGGAAATTTTACCTTAAACTTTCCCCATTAAAATTCTCCAATAGAACTTTTAAGTTATCATGAGCCTGAGTTAATTCAATTTTAAATGTCTCTCTGCATATGCTTTTTGTTGTTTTTGTTTTGTTGCTTCTCTCTTACCGTCTTTAGATCCAAGTTCGGAACATCATACCTTTTAAAATTAACAATGCAAATGTCACATGAAATAGTCTATGTGTCTATTTCATACCTTTTTTTGGGGGAATTGATCACTAGATATCACTGGGTATTCATAAAGAGATGCACATGTCTAAACACATGTTCACCTCAGGATTTACGTTTCTTATTGAGGGAGAATTTCCCTCATGCTCACCTCATGCTATTGTTTGCCTCTCCAGCACTTACACACACACACACACACACACACACACACACACACACACACACACACATATTCAAAGAAAGAGTAGGGTGTTAACCTTGATGGTCTGTGCCCTAATCTAAATGATTTTCTTCATTATCATGATAATGGTCATATCAATGGTTAGGAGCCATAAACAGCCTTTGTTGTCCATGGGGACTAAGCATATGTATACTAATACTAATTCTATTCAAATGCTCTATCACCCCAACTTGAAGATGAAGGTTGGTATTGATAACTCTTTCACCATCTGAGTACAAATGCAAACAATAGAAGTGCACAGAACACCACCATGCCCTCTGACCTCATGCCTGAGGTCACCGGACTCCAAAGCAAGAAACAAGACCACTATGGTCATAGAAATCTCAGAGGGGTATTCCAAACCACAGCCTGGTAGTTCTTCATGAGCTCACATTGCTTAAACTGTCTGACTTGTGGTCAAAAGAAAACCATCCCTTCATTGACAGGTAAAGCCTTCAAATTCCTAAAATAAATTCAACAGTTGAACAAAAGAAGCAACTGAAATATCTCTACTTTCCCATGGTGCTGCGGTATTTAAGCCAGGCATTTTCTTGAGATCTTCCCATTGTTTGGAGTGAAATGAACAAAAACAAAAGACCAACTGCTTATCAGCTCTACTAATACTTCTTGTTCTTTTTAAAAGTATGGTTTGGAGACAACCCAATAATAATAAAAAACCACATGGTGGTCAGGTCATCCTAGTCTAACAATACATTCTGTTACATTCATAACCTTGGATAAGCCCCCACTTCCCAGTCTAAATTAGTTTTACAAAGGAAGTGTATTGATTGTTTTCTCTCTCTCTCTCTCAGAAAAACCCTGGAGCTCACTGTAGTAACTATCCTCCAAATGTTTTTACAGTAAAATGTTATGATATAAAAATATAACAAAATTTTTCATAGGTTACAGACTAAGACAAATCCTCCTTGTAGTACATTCTGCACTGTACTATGCTAAGACAGCTGGGCCTGTGAATCTATTTCAAATGACAATGCCCTACAGACTTCAGGCAGATCTCTAAGCATTGATACCAGGGAAAATACAATTGTAGAAATTACATGAAAGAATAATCTGTCTCTTCTATTTAGCATTTTTAACATGACAGCTTCAAATCCTACCTGATATCAACCAGAAATTTAGGTAAAAGAAAAATAAAGCATCCAGCCACAAATACAAAACAAATAGAATGGGGTATCGGCATGTCACAGCTCCAATGTATCTAGTCTCTGTCGTTTAATGGATGTGTCATCTCTATTTTTTTGTGAAGAGACAAGTAGTCAATAAGAAGAAAAACTATTGATCTACTAACAAGTTTAATACATCCTTGAAATAAATTCTGTTCCAAACTCAGAAACCTCCCTCAGTGTAATCGTTAAATTACTGACTTCCAGGCAAAACAAAAATCCTACCCTTAGGCCAGTATCAGCACGATCCTTTATTTGAAGTCTTACAGGCTGTTTCTGGGAAGACCCTGATGGTTTGGCCAAAGAGAAACAAACACATCAAGTAGCTCAATACAAGCCAAGCAAAATGGAGCCTCCCAGCATGAGGATATTAAATTATTATGTCTGCAACAGGGGGCACGGTGGTAGTGGCCCCTCCCACTGATGGCCTAGCTTCTCTCTTCCCTGCCCTGAGTGAGCTTTGTCATACCTAATATTCAAATGCTTTGATAAGAATAAAATTGCTAAGATGATAGCAGGAAACTTTCAGCAGAAACTCAATTTTCCAAAGCCTGCCATGTTCTCCCCTGATTGCTTTTCCTAAGATGCCTTCAAAAAGAAAGTGTTTTTCTATTTAAAAATTAAAACAAAGCTCCTGTTATGTGCGTATGTGTGTTACATTTATTTACACATGCACAGGTCTAAGTTTAGGGGTATAAGTATTCGTCAGTAATTCAACACTACAAATTATCAAGATAATAAATGCTAGACAAGAAAGAGCCCAAGGAAATTGGCTGGATAAGGATGGGGCAGCAGAATGGGCTGAAGCTTTCTGAATCTAACATTCTGTTGGTGGGGGAAAGGGGTGTTCCCCCATCCAAAGAATTTTCAGGGGATGCGTGAAGGAGACAAGGTCTTAAATCAGGGAATGATCACCCATGTGGGCATTATTGATGGCATCTTGTTAGAGGAAGCAGTTTGGGCTCCTTTATTCCCTTTCATTTTACACAACACTCCCCTCAATGGACCCAGTGAGGTGGGGTGTAATGTGGGTTTTTTTGGAAGAACACTAGTAATTGTTAACAAGTTCAATATCTGTATTTAAGGTTGATTCAGAAAACCTGCTCTTTGTCCCAATTAAATAATGGTTTTAGGGAAATGCTACCCTTTTGCATTCTTTCCTTAGTCAAAGCTATTTGGTCTACAGCCATTTTCAATACAAAATTTCAATGGCTTGAAAAAAAGCAGCAGCTGGAGACTAAAGCCTTGCAGGTGGCTGCTGATAAATACAGTATTGTAACTTGCTGGCATGAGCCCTTGCCAAGTATTCTGAATATAGGTCAAAAGGCTCGACAAATTCAAAAGTCAATTTTAAATTATAATCTACATGCAAGTGATTCCTTATCCTTGCCACCCAAAAGGATCTCTTTTTCCTTTCCCGATTATATGGGAAAGGACAGAATTTTATTCACCTTTTATTCACAGACTCCTATCAGTGTATTTATTGTGTCGCAGAAACACATAGTTATTTCTGCAGTTAAAGCAGTGGTGGCCATTTCTTTAGGAAGGAATCATCCATTTTTTCAATTATTATATATGAGAAGAATATCCTTTAAGGATACTTTTTATAACTGTTTGGGAAGAAAAGCACTAAAAAAAAAAGATAAAGAATTGTCTATTACCACTTTGACATCATATGGTACAACCAGTACTATTCCTCGATTCGTCCGGCCACATTTGCGCTATTATTCTGTGTCTGCTAGCACTTATGTTCCTCATCTTCACAGAATTAATTAGTAATTGCTTGCATATGTCTTCAGAAGTATTGTCTCTTTCACATATTTGCTCTATCTCCATATTTAAATTATAGATTTCTCAAAATCAAGAAGGATGTCTTCATTTTCTGCATTTCCCCAAAGCAAGCTTCTCTCTGTTCAATATGAATATTTAGTAAAATAGTTGACAGTTATAAAGGAGAAAAGAGATCCAAGAAAGCTATAGAACAACTTCTTAACAGTGATCATTTTTGTAGTCAGAGGAAGGGAGATATGTTATATAATTATAAAGTGTTTTTTAATAATCAGTATTTTTATAATAAAACCATAATAAATTCAAATAATTTTTAGAGAAAAAGGAAATAAGGTCTGAAGAGAAATACTAATCCTCACTCACCTTGAATTATCCAATTCAACTGCACCATCAATTTATAAATCAACAGCACAAGTGAGTTATAGATCTTGCTTCAATGTGAGAAATGTGGAGTATACACATAATCTGAACCTTGACTTAACCTGTGCAAAGGGATAAAAGAAATGGCATTTCTTAGAATGAAATGGAATGTCATCTTTCCCTATCCCATCTACTAATACTAGCATTCATTTTTCCAACAAATTTTTTAACATCTACTATATGCCAGACATGTTTCTAAGCATTGAGGATACAGCAGTGAATAAAACAGGTAAAATATTACTGTCATCGCCAAATTACATTCCAATTGGTGTAAATAGACACAAAACAATAGCATATTTAACAGGTCATATGGTGATAATTATTTTGGGAAAACATAGAGAAGAGAAATTGGGGCTGCCATAGGTAGTAAGGACGATTGCAGTGATCAACTCTGTGACTTCCAGATCTTGTCTTATCTTGAAATAGGGCTACCTTTAAGCCTGATTTCAGTCCCAGTAGGAGTAGGAGGTGGTGAGTTTACAGACTAGTTATACAGCTGCCAAATATATATACAAGATTGCCAACTGATTCCAATGGCAGGAACCCCTGTATCCTCTTGTTTTTGCACTGAAGCCACACAGAGAGAACCTGCTCTGCCAAACATTGTTGTGTGTGAGTTTTAATTAAAAAATAATAGCAGTTTTAGAAAATTATAGAACCTCTTCCATCAAGAGATAATATTCATGGAATTATAGTGCATATGCTTCTCTATTTCCTCCATAACTAAGATTTGTTTTAGTGAAACAAGTTTTAACCCAACCAAGTTCAGAATGCCTTAAATTTTCTTACCATCAAATAGGAGCAGATCCAGGTTTTATAGAGCCTGAAGTGAAAATGAGGTGGAAATGAACTGAGCATTTCCTAAACACAAGAAAAAAGTCAAGGTAGCTGAAGCTTCGTGGATGGGCAAATATAGAGGAAGGTGATATTAGGAAGGTAGGCAGGACTAGAATAGACAAGGCCCAGCATGCTCTATCTATATATATAAAAGGCTAATATGCAAATTATTTCCTCAGGAGTTAATCAGGAGATCAGGAGTTCAATCACTCACTATGATGTGCACTGACTACCAGGGGGCAGCATGGAATAAAGGAAGGCCCCAGCTGGCATCCTGAAGGCCCTGATTGGACCTGATGGTTGGCCAAGCTTAAGGACCCTACCCATGCACAGATTTCGTGCACTGGGCCTCTAGTGTGTTAATAAGCTTGAATTTGTTTCTTAGTAACAATAGAACTCACTGGATACCTTTAAGCAGCAACTGATGTGATCTTATTTCCATTTTAGAAAAATCACTGCAGCATGGGAGAAATGAGGCAAGAGTAGAGAAAGGGAGAGGTCCAGGGCCAAAAATGTAAGTTTAAGAGACAGCATATTTTAAATTTTATTTGGAGTCATGGGACCAACTGAGACCAACTCAAGAGAAAGGGTCCACTGAGTAGGGGAGCCGAGTACAGACCTACAACTGTTTAGAGATCTGACAGAGGAGGTAGTTGGGATTTATCTGACATCCTGATTCTCAAGCCAATGAACCCAATACCTCAGGTAGTAGGAAGCTCTATTTATTGAGATTGCCTGTGAAATGAGCAGAACCACACTATCCCATCTGCCTAGAGCTGGAACAGTATAAGCAAAGCTTTTCCAATGCCAATATTTGCACTAAGGAGACACATGAATAAAGAAACACCTTTGATTGTTTTTTTGGGTTTCTTGACCCTTAGGGAGTCTGGTGATTGAGGGTGAGAGGCTAGATCAGATCTCCATTTGAGGAGGAGACAAGATGATAGAAGGTAGGGGTAGAAGGAGAGGGATAATTAAAAATGGAAGGAAGAGGAGAGAAGAGAAGGGAGTGATGGAAAAGAAAACCAGCACTGCTTTAAGAAAAGAGTATAGATAAGGGCAATGTTATCTCACAAGATGTAGAGTAGGTAATTTGGGATGGTGTATAGATTCTTAAAAATAGGTATGGATGATGCATTTATTCTATAGTTATCTTTGGCAATTACATTGATTGTTTTTTTGTTTTGCATTTACAGGAATGAGATAAAAACAACACACAGTTATTTCAGAAAAAAATAGAAATCATGTTAATGGGAAAAAATATGTATATACCAATTTCTTAATCTCAAGAATCCTTGGGGTTCTTATCAATACAACAGGATATAACATGCCTTTCAGGGTTGTGTGATGACTAATAACAAGGTTCAAAAGGCATCTAGTGCAATGTCCAGGAGGATCTCAATAATAATTAGCTAATATTATTGCTATTAATATTTTTAAGTACCTAGCATGTTACAAGTGTGACAAAAGTTATTTTATTAATGGAAACATAGAAAGCCAATAGAAATGTAAAGAAAAGGCAAACAAATCTGGAGAAATAATTATAATAGTTGCAGGGGAAAAAATGGGATGGTCATTAGAGACAATAGATTAAAGCAAAAACTAGAATTAGAAAATAGAGTTGATTAGAAGGAATTAGAGGGTTGAAATAAAATTGGGAGTCAGGTACCATAGAAAACAATACAGTTTTGAGATGGACCTGAAGGATCTGTTCCCAGATCAGATTGCTCAGCATAGAAGAAAAGCACAGGCTATTGACCTGGGGATGATGGGCAAGCTCGGAGGGATCCTAGAAACCTCTAACACTGTGTGGTAGAATGTTATGTATGCAAATATCAGAGCAAGTATTTTTCTAAGACGGTCCAGGCATCTCATCATACTTTCAGAGATTTATGATCTCAAATTTGTAAGTGTTTGCTGACTAAGCCAGATCAATTAGTCAACAGAAAACATCGGACAGCTGTATGTCTATACAGGCACTACCCCAAGTTTGCCAAGTATTGAAATGTTCTTGTACATGAAGTGTATAGGGCAGAGAGGGCAAGTGTTGATCTGGACATATAATAGGTGTTAACATAAAAAACATTCAAACCTGTAAAGAATTTTTGTGAGTTTATTTGAGCCAAACTGTTGACAGTTGCCAGAAACCAAAATCTCAACGTATTGGGATAATGCTCTGCAGAATGGCGGTGTTTTACCTTGTTTTATACATTACAATCAAAGGAGGAGATGTAAGTGGGTTACATGAAATCCATTGGTGATAGATTAGGGAGGTGGAAGAAAGCAAAATGGGGGATCTTGAATTTTATAAAAAGTGAAATGATGGACACATGCTTCTTTTATGTAGATGGGTACAGGATAGTTAACAGTCAACAACACAGTAACAGTGAGGAAATCTGTAGCCATGTGTTGTGCCTTGTGAGGTCCGGAAAAAAGGGAACTTACAAGTTACCCAAATATTTCACAGGTATGTTATCTTAGATCAGTGGTCGGCAAACTGTGGCTCACGAGCCACTTGTGGCTCTTTGGCCCCTTGAGTGTAGCATTTCCACAAAACACCACAGCCTGAGTGATTCTATTTGGAAGAAGTGGCGTTAGAAGAAGTTTAAGTTTTAAAAATTTCAAAAGAAATTTAAATCGTTAATAATTGGCTCTGTTGACTAATCAGTTTGCTGAGCACTGTCTTAGATGCAAAAAAAAAAAAAAAATAGGCTCATGCCAATACCGGTTTGGCTCAGTGGATAGAGCATCGGCTTGCAGACTGAAGGGTCCCGGGTTTGATTCTGGTTGGGGGCATGTACCTTGCTTGTGGGCACATCTCCACAGTGGGGCGTGCAGGAGGCGGCTGATCGGTGTTTTTCATCGATATTTCTGACTTTCTATCTCTCTCCCTTCCTCTCTGTAAAAAAATCAATAAAATATATTTTAAAAAATAGGCTCAGTAAAGATAAAAGTTGATCTTTGTCAGGGAAGATACAGGCCTAGCCCATGACTATCCATTATAAACTGCTTTTAGTTAATTTTTTTTATTTCAGACCATCCTCTGTGGTTACTTTAGGTCTTAAGTTTACAAAACTGCCATGCAGGCCTTCCCTGAGCTAGTCAGGTCAGCATGTGAGCATTTTTCGTCCACATGGGCAAGTCATAGTCCCATCCCCATGATTTTTCCAGAGTGGATATATGGAAGGCCATGGCCAGACCTACTAGACTTGCAGTGGGTCTCAACCTTCTCAATGCCACAACCTTTTAACACAGCTCCTCATGTTGTGGTGACCCCCAACCATAAAATTATTTCTGTTGCTACTTCATAACTGTAATGTTGCTACTGTAATGAATCATAATGTAAATATCCGTGTTTTCCGATGATCTTAGGTGACCCTGCTAGTGGTTCTCAACCTGTGGGTCGTGAACCACGACTATAGAGCCTAAGGAACTGTATTAAAGGGTCGCGGCATTAGAAAGGCTGAGAACCACTGTGCTAAAGGCTTGATGAAGAAGCAAGGTGGGAAGATGGAGCTGTGGCACCGCGAGATTTTCCCTAAATGACAAAGAGAATGATCCTTGAGTGATGACATTCTAAGCATTACAGAAGGCAGGAGGCCCTGACCACCAAACTTAGGGCATACCTCTAGAGAAAGTGGGGATTCCCAGGGGAGCCCTTTACACACACCCATCCCCCAGCCACATTGTGCCCCTTTCACTGCTGCTCAGTCTCAGACCAAAATCTAAGTCATCTTCTTACCAGACCATCTTTAGAAAACACAGAGTCAACAGCCCTAGGCAGCATATTTTTATCACAACTTGGTTCTCTCATACATATTTCATAAATGCCTGTACTTTCAAAAGCAAACTTAGAGGGTAGCACTTCAATTTAAACATGGATATGTTTCATTTCAAAATAAACATCTATTTCAAAATAGCTGTAGCTTACCCTAGAAAAATATCTTCTTTGTTAGTTTCTCCAGAGAGAAGCAAAAGAAAATGGGCCTCCCCTAAAAAGAGGCCAAATTCAAGGAAAAATGTGAACTCCAGTATATAGATTCAAGTATTGCCTTTCCTAAATATTCTTAGGTGTTTGTAAATTTGTCCCCTACAGGCCATTTTCCACCATGTTTTAAAGATGAACAAAATGGTGAGGACTGTGTTTCTTGTGATTGAAAGGAAGTCACTGTGAAAATTCTGCAGGAAACTCATCAGAAACTAAGTAACAAAACTTTCAGAGCACCAAAAGAAATTACAAAACAAAATAATTAAAAAGGGGTTGATTGAATAAATTAATAGATGCATAATTCAAACGATGACTATTAATGTTGATTTTTTTTAAATGGGGGCTCAGTATCTAGTTAAAAAAAAATAAAGCTAAGGTGAACAGCAGCAAGAAAATAAACCATAAAACCATATTTGATTAAGGTCAGGATGAATAACTCTTCATGTTCTTATCTTTTGAACAAGAAGAGCTTCAGGGACTAGGAGAAGCAGAATACAAACAGACATTATTAACATACTAGAGGCCCGGTGCACAAATTAGTGCATGGGTGGGGTCCCTCGGGGTGGCTTGTGGGGATCCTGCGGAAACCTGCAGTCCAATGCTGCCTGCCACTCCTGCCTGCCTCTTCTGCTCATCTTGGACCTGCTACACCTGCTGTAGGCTGGCATCACAGTGGTACTCCAGCCTGAGCCCTGCATCTGGTGCCTGCCCAAAGCAGGTGGGGGGAGGTTGGATGCAATCAAGCCTCTGAGAGGGAAGTGGAATGCCCTTGGCAGCCCAGGATCCGGATCTGTTCTGCTGACGTTCACGCTGGTTGTTGGGAGCCACCTGGCGGCTGCTTTCATATCATTCTTACTTATGGAGCGTCTAGGGAAGGGAAGCAGCCTTGGTGCTCAAAGCTGTCTTCCAGAAGACTGGCAGCACTGTTGGGATTGTGCCCGCAGCATTGGTCCATTGGTGTCTGGCCTGTTCTCTGGAGATTAGACCTGAAGGACTACTGAGGGAATGAGTGACTGCTGCTCAGCTGATGGGCTACCTTGTCAGGTCAGTCAGCTGAGCAGTGCCCCTGCCTTGTGAGCACACTGACCACCAGGAGGCAGATCCTGCATTGAGCTTCTGCCTCCTGGTGGTTAGTGTATGTCATAGTGACCAGTAGACCAGTCATTTGGTTATTCAGTTGCATAGGCTTTTATCTATAACTAGAGACTTGGTGCACAAATTTGTACACGGGTGGGGTCCCTCAGCCTGGGGCCAGAGGGGGAGCTAGCTGGCCAGGGGGAGGGACTATAGGAGGTTGGCTGTGGAACCACACTGACCCCCAGGGGGCAGCTCCTGAATTGAGCACCTGCCCTCTGGTGGTCAGTGAACATCATAGCAACTGGTTGACCAGTTGTTATGGTTATTTGGTCCTAATGGTCGCTTGGGCTTTTATATAGAAAGATAAAAAAGGCATAATATGCAAATCAACCAAACAATAGAACAGCAGAATGACTGTCTGGATGACCTTCCAGATAACCATGCTATGACACCCACTGGTGCCAAGTCAGCCAAGGCAGGTGCGATTCAATTGGCCGGGTGTAGGGGAGCCCCACAGAGGGAGGCCCAGGACACCCTCTACCCAGCAATCGATTGCAGAGCCACAGCTGAGTGGGCAGGACCTCCCTGTGGGCAATGATCAATTGCGGAGCACCAGTCAGGAGGGCAAGGCCTCCCTGTGGGTGGCTATCAGTTGTGGGGCCCTGGCCAGGTGGGCAGGGCCTCCCTCTGCACTGGGATCAATCGTGGAGCCCCAGCTGGATGGTCAGGGGAGGCCTAGGCCAGCCAAGCAATCGCATCCCCACACCTGTCGCCTGCAGAAGGAGCTGACTGGTGGTGGGGGAGGGAGGGCAGCCCTGCACAGATGGCAGGCAGTGGCAGTGGTGGGGGCAGGCCCCAATAGGCCCTGATCACCAGCCAGGCCTAGGGACCCTACCCAAGGGGTCCTGGATTGCGAGAGGGTGCAGACCAGGCTGAGGGACATCCTCTCCACCCTCCCCCTACCTGCACGAATTTTGTGCACTGGGCCTCCAGTATATATAGATTCTTATACAGAAAATGCATGCATGTATAGTATATAAAGGAAGCCTTGTCTGTTAGCCTTGTCCATAAATGTTAGTTTCCCATCTTGGAATACATATATTTTTTCCCTCAGCTTGTTCAGTTTATAGCTAAGGACAAAATGAGAGATCGAGTATAGATGGGTAAGAAAAGTAGAAAGGCATATATTTGGCTATGCTAGGTCATACAGACATCTAGAGTCCCACACATATCTTCTGATGGGAATACCAAACAGCCGTGTTCTCCATTAGTGTGCTTTTCTTCCCAGCTGGAGCACTTAGTAGCCTCACGTACTTGGTCACCTACATTGAAATGTACCATGGAGGTGCTTCCTTCTGAGAAAGAAGGCCCCTTCTTTCTCTGAAGTTCCCCCTGCAGACAGCTGAGCGGAGGCTTGGAGAGGTGCAGTGTGGGACAGAGAAAGGGAAAAAACCCTTTCTTCACACTCGTGCTGCTCTGAATGCGGACCATCTGTGCCCCCAGCTGGAGCGCCGGCAATGGTCTGGCACTTGAACCACACCATATTTACAGATCTAAACACAAATGGCTACTGCCTGATTGTTTCATGATTCATTAGTCAGACAAGCTCTCCTCTCCCGCCAGCACAGCTGTTACAGAGTAAACCTTTGTCACTTAATAGGCCTGATTATTACTTTCCATCAAAGGTATTGATCTGTGTCACCTCTACTTAAGGGAATGGGGGAGAAGAAAAAGAGGGAATAAAACGTACCAGGAAAACATGAACATGAAGGAGGAGGGGGAGGGCCACAGGGGGACATTCGCCAGGATCGGGGACATCGGCTTCCGGGCATTGCCCTGAATGTCTGGAGTCGTATCTCTGGCCGGTTGACTGACTTTCTCAGGAAGTGGAGCCATAGCTCACCTGGTGTCCCACCCTGAGCCCCGGCCACTGCATCACACACCCTGACCACACAGATCATTGTTCAGCAATGGCACAGGACGAAGTGAACCAAAAATCTGTATCAATGAATAAACCAAGCCGGTCTGCAGATCAAGTACAGGCTCTGGAGGGAATTTTTTATAGCTCCTTTAATTAGCTCCTTTTGTGTAACAAATAAAGTGAAGCTATAACCCTGGGCTGCTCTCTGTGATGTTCAGCACTGACCGGGGTTGAGAGGTGGGCATGGCAGAGACTGGCTGGGAGTGTGGAATGCCAGCTCGGCACCCTGGGTGACACCTCAGTACTCTGTTTCTCACTCCCTCTTTTTTATTTTTATTTTTTTTTAAATCTATTTCTTCACTTTCTAAACAAACAAACAAACAAAAAAAAAAAAAACCTCAAAGGAAGAAAAAGTGAGAGGATTTCCTTGGAGGGGGGAAGACAAAAATAAGCTGTCAGAAATTATAGCATCTTAATAAAAACCATCATCACCACCATAACAATTATTTGGGAAACACAGGATTTTAGAAAGGAAGACCAGAGATCATCTAATCTCCTGATTTGACTATAGCAAAAGAAACACAGAGAGGTTAAGAATTTCCCTCCTATCACACAGCCTTTGGGTGAGACAGCTGAGCCTTAAATAAATAAATAAATAAATACATACATACATACATAAATAAAATGTTTTAAAAAAGCCCTCTGCTAACCAACTCAGAATTCTTTCCATTCTACCAACCAGCCCTCCAAATACCAAAATCTTAACTCAGACAGGGGTACTTTAAACTCATATTGTAGCTCCCACAGCCTTATAGAAAACCACAAAAGTGTGAGAACTTCGTTCCGAGTTTGTGGAATTAGCCTCAGTACAGTCACACTTTTGCAGTTATCCATATCACGAACGACAGCATTTTCCTTTATATAATACACATGTGTACGCATGGATATCATATGCAAGTAGCCCCATGCTCACTTCACAGAGAGCTCCTGCCTTCTGAGATTCCAGCAGAGGCTGCTTCCCTCTTTCCTTTGTCTCCATAACACTCTCTGCCATTGTTACCCAAATCTAGTATATTAATGAGACTTTTATTACTGCTTTTCCCCAGACCTCACACTCCAGTGGTAAGCACATTGTCATTCTGATTCACAGAGGTCAACAGCCTTGCTAGTACATCACTGTTCGGTTTATGGTGCTCACCAGAGGTGATGGATTGACAAGCCTAGACTTTGGGACCCTCCATTTATGTGACCGTCAATAGCAAGCAGCAAGAGACAAGGCTCACCCTGCCAACTTGGTCTGTTCAGAATGAAAGGGGATGGTCAGAACTCAGTTTGCTTCAGTTTCTATTTCCAAAGATATTGTTAATGAGGATAGCACTGAAAAATTATCTGAATGAGATGTGGCCCTGGGAGCTGAACAAGCCCATTTCATACATATTTTATTCCCAGGAGGCCCTTGGCCCAGGGTAGGATGCTAATGACTTGAGATCACTTCTGACTCAGCCCAGATTTTAATCAGCAAACTGGCAATGGAAGCCCCCCTGTCCCATTTCCATGTCTATAGTTCTCCAGGTGGTTTAATTGTTCCACTTGATACCCATGTCCAGGGCCATCAAGTCTCCCCTTCTCCATTCCCAGGTCCCAAATGGCATTAGGAATTTTACTCTTTGGAGCAGAATGTTAATGAAGCATTCAGGGTATGTTTTGTTACCCATAAAAAACATTTTTTTTTTTAGCAGAAATCACATCTTTAATTCTTTCATCAAAAACAGAATTCAGATTTGGAAGCAAATGAAATCTTATTGATAGCCAACTTTCAGCTTCTGAGCTTTCCAAACCCGAGTTTTCTTTTCCTAAGTTACGTCTGTCCGTTGACAGGACCAATATGATTCTACGTGGGCACAGTTTGGCAAACAGGAACTCCACATACTATAGTGCACTTAAAATTCATATAAAAAGAAAGCTGTCAGCAAGTAGGAACTGACTAAAATAAAGGGCATTTGTTCTTGACAGGGAAGGAAAATCAGCTTATGGCCGTGAAAAGGAAACTGATTGGCAAAAACCCATGTGAAAATGCCTAAGTATTAAAAATACACTTTAATGTTGTCTCTGTTTATACTCCACTTGATAATTTGATTTTGAATCTAAATGTGCATTTTTCCCTGCATATCAACAAAAATCAACCTTCCCGAGAAATCTGCATATAGTGTCAAAACAGCATTTGGAAGTATCCTTTATAAAAATGATCCTTAATTAAAAAAATATATATATGACAGATGTTTGTTAGGCCTTAGAAAGTTCAGTGAGGCTGTAAGTATAGGCATACTATCTCCCTGTTACAGACCAGACACTGAGGAGTTATGAGGTTAAGGATGGAGAAATATCATCAAACAATATTTATAAATCTCCTACATACAGAAAGCCACTCTCTGGAGTGTAAAAAAAAAAAAGTATTAGCAATAACTCCAGGAAGACCTGCAAGATGGTACACAAAAAGAAAAGAAACAACTGCTTTAGGCCAAGGTCTTCCCAAGGCTCTGTCCTAGAGAAAATCCACCGTCTGGCATCCAGAGATACTCACATGCTCAGAAAGCCGTGCAGAATGGGTCTTGAATCTGAGTACATTCTACCCAGAATAAAACAAAACATTTTTGTGTAGTCACTTAAAACAGCGTGTCTTTAAAAATAGGCATCGCGCTTGTTCTTATATAGCTGCATTATTTAGCTAAATATACATGAAACCACTGACACTAAAATCCAAAAGATGCACACAGCAGATTGCAGTGAAAACCTACGGTTGTATTTAGTTACCTACATATTTTAATTTGGTTTTGCAACCAAAGCCAACAGTATTCAGGGTTGGATAATTGTGCTTTTCTCGTTCCTTAAAGATGTCAACACCAAAGTATGTTCTGGAAAATGCTTTTTCTTTAAATATTTCTTCTTTATTTTTTTTCCTATATATTTCTTTATACGGAGAATGTTCAGAGAAATTTTTTAATGTGCTGTATTTATAGTTCTCATTTCTAAGTTTAAAATCCATCATCATGCATCTTAAAATGTCTCTAGCCAATGTGGTATAAATCTGGATTATAAAATGATAAATAAATAATAGCCAACATTTAGAATCCACTATCTGACAGTCACACACGTATTCTCTCATTTAATCATCAGACTATCACAGAAATTAATTAAGTTCCATTATTATCCAAATCTTAGGGATGAGTAACCCGAATCACAGAGAGGTTAAAGAGCCTGCCCTGCAGCAGCCTTAAGGGGCAGAGCTGGAATTCAAAATGAGGCTGACTCCAAAGTCCATGCTCTTAAATTAAAATTTACCAATAAAAATAATAAGAGGGAGAGAGGCAGAAGGAAGGAGAGAGGAAGAAAGGGATTGAAAGCTTAAAAAAAATAAGCTCTCAAAAAGGGGGAGCTAAGTTTGCTTTTATAATGCAATGGGAAAATTTAAATAAATGCTTTTGAGGAATTGAAGTCCTTTTGACAATTGGAACAGGTTTTTGTGTTGTTCTTGTTTTTGGAAGGAAGGAGGAGAGAGGAGGTTTGATGCCAACTGAACCTCACTCTGACCTTGGTGGAGGAGAAATGACTGCAGATTCAGTCCATCTGTGCCAGCTCTCAAGGCCTCCCTTCCAGGGATGTATCCATCTGCCCCAGCATCCCAAACCTTTCAAACACTGCTCCTCCCTGATTAGACTTAAGAAGATGTCAGGGGATAAGATACCTGAAACTTAAAATACAGGTGTAGTGATGCATAGTCACTTGGCAAGAATGAGTGTGCTCAGCTCTGTGCCCAGGAATGGAGCCTGCCTCTTGCCAGCAGCCCAGACACTCAGCAAACAGACGACATGGCAGAAGCAGGGGCACAGAAGCAGAAGGGATCTGTCCAGCACAGGAGAAACCGTCCAGACATCCATGGGAATAATACAGAAGCTAGGGCAGAGAGATGATCACTGATGGCGGCACTGGATGGTTGTAACTCAGCAGTGATGTGGACCATGTTATCTGGAAACAGAAATAGCATGTAATGAGACGTAACTCAGTGGAGACTCAGAGGTGTAGCCCACAAAAATAAGCAGAGATGCGTCATAATTTTCTGGACATAGGCAGAGCTGAACATGAAGGCCATTAGCATCCTCAGCATCGATGCCTGAGGGTTTTGTGGTTGGAAGGAGTTGAGGGTTTGTTCTCTTTTCTTTTGTTTTTCTTCTTTGTTATATTGGACACCATTAGGTAGCCTCTTCTGGTATGTAGAGAACAGAAACAGATCCCTGGCTGGTTTGGCTCATTGGATAGAGCATCAGCCTGCAGACTGAAGGGTCCTGGGTTTGATTCCAGTCAAGGGCATATGCTTGGGTTGCAGGCTCCATCCTCAGTGCGGAGTGTGCAGGAGGCAGCCGATCAATGATTCTCTTTCAACATAGATGTTTTTCTCTCTCTCCCTTTCTAAAATTCCTCTCTCTCTCTCTTTCTCTCTCTTTCTGTATACACACACACACACACACACACACACACACACACACATGCACAGATTCGTGCAATAGGCCTTCCTTCCCCTGGCTGCCAGCACCCGTTTTCCTCTGGCACCTGGGACCCAGGCCTTTGCTCTGGCCGCTACCTTCTGTCTTTGCTCAGCCAGAGTCTTACACTCTGGCTGGCCAGAGCCTTCAGTCTTCTTCACATCAGCCATAGCGCCACTCCTGTAGCTCCCTCTGCCCCCCACCCACCCTCTCATAGCAGGTAACCCACCCCACCTGGCCACTCCGCACATGCATATGTAAATTAACTAGCCATCTTTGTTGGGTTAATTTGAACACTCACTCCTGATTGGCTGGTGGGTGTCACAGTGGTGTGGTTAATTTGCATATTTCCCTTTTATTAGTGTACATATATTTTAAAGATAAAAGAAAAGAAACAGACTCACTGGGCTGTATGGCCCTACTTGGTACATTTTACACCTATCTTAGTGCATCTGTTTTAAAATAAAGCTTGTAAAATAAAATTTCCCAATAAATTATGACCTTGAACTTCTAGATAGAGTTAAGTTGTTTTACATTGTGATAAATGGGTCAAAATGCTGAAATGGTACTAATAATTAATCTAGTCAGCATTTAGAGAAGGTTTGCCATGTGGCCTTCAGCCATGACCTAAGTGTAAATACATTAACCTTCACAACGATCCTGAGGGAAGTGCTGTTGCCCCCACTTTACAGAATGACTTGACAAGGTTGCAAGACCAAGAAAAGGCAGAGCCAGGACTCCACCCCAGGACTGTAAGACCCCAAAACCAATGCTCATAAAAGATGTGGCCTTAAGAAGTGTCATCAGGAAACCTATATAAAAAGGAAGTGATATGCAAATTGACCTTCATGCCCTCACAAACCTACTTTTAGTTCCAGATTCATACCAATGAAATCCGAATTTTCAAGGATGCAACATTTTGAATTACATACTCCTGAGAATTTGATAAAGCCATAGCTCTTCTCCCCAGATAAAGACCACATATACACACACACACACACACAGCCTTGATTGTACAGGAGGTTATAGATCCTCTGAAACCCATCAATGGGCCCTTCAAGGTTTATACACCCCACGATAAGAACCCACAGAGCTCAATATCATGCTTGGTAAAGGCTGAAGTGGGGACTGAACTCCATCTTCTATACCAGTGGTTCTCCACCTTCCTAAGGCCGCGACCCTTGCATACAGTTCCTCATATGGTGGTGACCCCCAACCATGAAATTTTGCTACTGTTATGCACCATGATGTAAATATCTGCATTTTCCAATGGTCTTAGGTGACCCCTGTGAAAGGGTCGTTCGACCCCCAAAGGGGTTGCGACCCACAGATTGAGAACCGCTGCTCTATACCATTCACTAAGCCATGCTGTATCCACGCAGAGGGAGCACTGTTTTCTAACTTGTGCAAAGGTACTCATAGTCAGAGCGGTACTTGGACCCGATCACACCAGGTGCCAAGCGAAGTCCACTCTGTATGTCTCCTCCACCTCATGTTCAGTGACAGTCACATCGGGACCTTGAAATCAGCCATGGTGGGAGTATGGACACCAAGGAAATAAGTAAACTCTACAAGGAATGGCAGTCCCCAAAAGGACAGCCAGTTGTTGAACATTACCATTGCAATCACCACACGTGGGCTAGTGAAGACCCTGAGGACCACTGTCTTATATTGTGATATATTTGAAATAAAAAAAAAATCAGAAGGCAATTTTAAGACCTACATCCCAATTTTGTTTCAGCCTGTCCTAATTACTGTTAGGTCAAGGGCACGTGGACTCAACTTGTTTTGAGCACAGAATTAACAACTAACAGATGCTAGAGAAGAAATTTGGAGAGGGAGGGCTGCTAGAAAAAATCGGTTCCCATTGGATCCCAGAGGCGACTAAAGATAACATCCAAAGCTAAAACCCCATGTTTTAAAACATCTGCATCTCTGATAGCAGTAACTGCCATGAGAACCATTAAGAAAACAAAATAAACGACAGTTGCATATAATTTGTAAGACAGGAGTTAGAAGGGAGAACTATGGGAGAAAGGAAGCGTAAAGTCCCCACACTCCTTGAGATGCCGAGGGAGAAGGCCCTGCCTGTAGCAGGCTTTTGGAAGAGCTGCACTTTACAAGTGAACTCTGTCTTGAGCTGAGACATCCTTCCTCTGAGGAAGAAAAAAAAGCAAGTCAGATCAAACAATTGATTCCAGTTTTGAATTATAGAGGGCTATTGATTTTTCATTAAGGTCCCTGAGCTGCTCTCAAGAGGAGGGAGAGAGAGGGGAGCATAATTCATTGATCAGAGCGCAGGACCATGTTCCTTTATTGGCTTCCTGCCATGTCCCATTATTCCCGATTCTAAATGTATATTGAAGTCAGTTTATTTTCATCATTGCCTCCTGTCACCAGAAATGTCGCCCAGTAACTATTGCTTTAATCATTCTTTTCTCACAATGGTAATGAGTGATAATAGCCCACACGATCCTAGATTCGTGAATATTATTCTTTGGATCACCGTGTTGCTCCTCCCATGGCTCTAGTGAAGTATCTGTCAACAATATAAAAGACAGGAATAGTTTGAGGATTTAAAATACATACATTTAATTTTTTTTTAAGAATCATTTTTACTAAAGTTTTATTTTTTAAAAAAAAAAAAAAAAGCACTCATTTTACTGGAAGATCTATGACTTTTGATCTATGAACCTTTGTATATCTATACCAAACCAATGGAATCCAACTTTGTGAGCCACAAAACACATGCAGAATAAAACAGGCATTCCAATTTGCCACCACCCCCTGCCAATTTTGTTTGCAGAAACAATCTTCCATCTGTACTGTCTTAACTCACACTTGAACCTCTGTTTTCTATAGTAGCAAACTGAGGTCCAGAGAAACTGAACTACGCAGGACCACCCAATAAAGTGACCCAGTGGAGACCAGGACCACGGTCCCTGGCTATTTGTTCCACACCACGCTGCCATTCTACTAACCTGTCCTCTCAACTCGTGTGAAACTTATAACCCATAAAAATCAGAAGCTGATGTTGACTTTAAAATCAAATCCTATAAATGTGGCTGATATTTTTCTGTTCTCGCATTTCCAGATAGAACCATATTTCCTAAATTCTGTCTTAGACCTAAGCTAAAGAATCAGTGGCTCAAATTACATTATGCATCTACTTGCCTCCCAAGGTTTCCCAATCTCAACCCCTCCAGATCATCTGTCAAGGGGTTCGTGGACATTAATATCTCTGAATGAATTTTCCCAACAGCGTGTGAGAGAGGGAAGGAATTCTCCCATTTTACAGGAGAGTTAGCCAGGGCTACCTGGGAAATAATGTACAGAGCCAGGACTCAGACTCAGGCCTTCTCACCATAGAGGTTTCTTTCCACTGCACCACAGCTCCCTCTGGTGCCAAAACTGACAGTGGGAACTAATAAAAACAACTACGAAAAGACTGTTTAAAAGATGTAAACCAGTATACTGAGCTGAAAAATATTACAGAAAAAGCGTCCTATTCAGAGTAGCAATCAAGAATATAAAATGCCTATGAACAAATATGACAAAAATGTGTGGGACTTATATGATTAAAACTAGAGAACTTCACAGGAAATGTAAAATAAGATCTAACTAAATGAAAACACAAAATGCTTTGTCTGTTCTTCCCAGTGGGATATTTTAGGGGAAAGCATGATAAAATTATTCTTAAAACCCTCTGGATGAACAGAGAACACAAATAAACACAAAAAGTATTTTGAAAAATAAAGACATCAAACATCAAAATGCAGTTTAAAACATTAGTATTTAAGACAAATTGAGAATCTGTGCAAAAATCAACAGTCAGGTAAGTAGAACTAATCAGATGGCCATGAAAGATGTAGCACACATAGTATAGAAACCATTAAATAATTGGAGGGAAAATCATTACATATTTGGAAAAAGTAAATTAGATATTCATTTTCTAAAGTACACCAAAATGTACTTCACATGAATTAAAGAGCTAAATGATTTTTAAATGCTATTACACGGGGATAAATATTTAACTTTTCAAAGTATTTTATTGGTATAAAACAAGTGAAAAGTCATAATGGAAAATAGATTTTGCTACATTAAAATGTAAAATGTCCATTTAAACATCAAAAACTACAAAAATTAGAGATGCAAATGACACAATGCAAAAAAAATAAAGTTCAACCTCACCAGCATTAAAAAAAACACCAATTAAAATAACATCATGATAACATTTTTATCTATTCAAATGGTAAAATTGTTTTAGATAATAACAATCAGGGTTCTAGTGGAACAGATACTATCATACTACTGATGGAAGAATAAATTGGTAAGCTTTCTAAAGAAAAATATACCATTATGTTTCTAGAGCCTTTGAAATATTTTGAAATCTTGTGACCCAGAAACTATATTTGTAGAAATATAGTGTTCCAAATTTGTAAAAAACTGAAGTAGCAATGGGAATGAGGTAAAAAGGCAGAATGGGAATACAATTTAAGATTTAGAATAATAAGATCAGACTCAATCACTAAAAGGGTGTGGAAACAGGGAGGGGTGGGGATTATTCCCAGGACATTGGCTCAGGTATTGGATGTGAGTGGAAGAAAACATTGCCAAATGAAGTAATACACACGTCCAGGTTATTTCATTGACCTGGCTCTGGCAAATAGAAACATAAGCATTCTGCTTTATACCCAATTATTTTAATACCATTGGGTTTTAGCTGCCACTAATACAGCAGGGGTATGTTAGGCATTGAGAAAATTTCACTATATCTTGCCTCTTTCTGACATCCCAGACCTTACATAGTCTACTAGCATTGAAATTATGTCCAAAAGTGTCAGACTGCAGCTCCGTGGAG